>CM021102.1:122629259-122842579 GCA_007115665.2 Sequoiadendron giganteum
TATCTTCAGTCAGTTAGGTTAGTCCTCTAGGGTATATCATCTCAAGTCATACATTGTACACACACACAGTCATAATAGTCAAGGAATTAAAACAAGTCATGCATCAACAAGGGAAACATCTCAAAACTATCATCAACTCAAAATCAAACACATTGTCAAAGTGATCAACTTATGTCTCAACAAGATATGTCTTTCTTGTCAACATACATCATCAAATTGTCGTAGCCTCATGTAGCTTGTTGCATCAACGTCATCAGGCTCAAACGTCTTATATGACACATGTCTTTCTGAAACTGGGCTTTGTCATTCCTTACACAAATAGTCACCAAGTCGAAACAAGACTCAACATCTTATGGGGTATGTGTCATCCCTCACATCTAATTATGTCAAACATCAAACAATTACACAAGATTAGTTTTGGCAAATAATTTTATTTGGCTTTTTTATTTATATCTTATTTTTTCTTATCTTTCTATTGATTTGTGCATAAGTCTGGTTACTAGCTTTCTCAAGGATATCCCTTGAAGGATTTAGAGAAGCAAGGATGTCTCAGGACTCTTTTTCTTTGACTATTGTCTATCAACTGTCTTTTTTAACTTTGGATTTTGAGTCATGTTACTAGTTTCCTCGAGGATGTCCTATCAAGGATTTAGAGGATCAATGATGTCTCATGACCCGTCTTTTATTTATTTGTTGTCTGTGGTTTTTCTAGACAAAAATGACTAGGGAAATCTTGTCCTTAGTTTGTGTTAAGACACTCCTTGTCTCTGACTATCTATTTTTTGTAGATGGATGACTTTGTACACTATGGTCTATCTCATATCATGGTGTGTACTATCCATTTGTGTCATGTGCTGCCCAATGAAGATAAAATGCAAAGCTTAGTATAAATGGAAAAATATCGAAGATCATATGTTTTTTAATCAACCTTCCTTGTTTCTTACTAACATTCTGAAATCATCTATGCTAACATTTCTCTTGTCCAACATAATAATAGAGTCCTATGACAAAACAAAAAAATTAGATAATCTGCATATGCATACAGTCTACAAGAATTATGTAAACAGTCCCGTATGTCTATACATAGTACATCATATAGTTATATTGCATTTCAAACAAATAGAAACATTAGACATCTTCATTGCATATCTTGGAAAATCATGACATAATAGACATTAGATCATCATAAGGTACATAATGAAAAAATTGCATATACATATAATCATCACATGTAGATAGAATTGTATATATAACATTTCATCCCATTATCATGAAGTACATTACATCCATCATAAATAGAGTCATCATAACATCATAAACTACATAAAATCATCATAATGTAGAAAAAATCATTCATAACACATATAAATACATCATCTAGGAAACATGATCATACAGAAACAATGCATCACCATAAAATAGAACTGTATATTATATAGAAGCCGCCAAAAATCATATATATATCGCTCAAAATTATGTGTTGCAGTACAATATAAGAATGTATCCATTAATAAAAATGAGCTCGCAGGCTCTCTCTCATAAAAATACAATGTCTACATATATAAAAGTGTCAACATGTCCCACTACCGCTACTCCCAAGTGGTTAAGGTGGAGGAAACTGCCGCAGAGGTATTCTCTATGAGGTTGAAGGCCTTTCAAATGGACCTACTCTTAGTGGTCCTACCACACCCTCTATGTTGTGAGTCCTAGTCTGACTCCTTCTCTGTGACCTATGACTGCAAACCTCTGAAAATCTAGGAGCTCATCTCTCCACTGGCACTACTGACTCATACAAATCTCTATAATATGAAGCCCTCTCTACTGATCTGACTAGCTCATGAGAAAACCCATCAAATGAAGTACCACTACAAAGGCGTCTGATCTTTGTGAACTACTGCTCTATCTCCTATCTCTAAGTTATGGCCCGATCTCTCTCCATGAAAGCATTGTCTCTCTATGCGTAAGGCATCCATCTCTGTTGTAACCACTCTGAGCCTCTCCTCTAATGCTTCCTTGTCACTGTCCCTAGGAGCCTCCTCATCCCATTGCCCCTCTACAATCCAATCCCGAAGCTCTCTCTCCTGCTCCTCCATAGGTATCTCCTCCTCCACATTGTCCTCCCCATAATCTGCTAGAATACCAAGAGGATCAATGTCCATATACTCCCTCTTGGCCTCCTCCTTTGCAAGGTCTTCTCTGCCAATCTCTACATCTGCATGCTCCTCTGCTAGTGCCTCCTCGACAGCATGCTCACCTCCAACATGTGCCTCTGCTTCACCCCTAAGGTCCAACATCGGTATATCCTTTTCCTCCACCTCTCAGATAGGTGAGAATCCACCTACTCGACCACCTCTTCTTCCTCTCTGACCTCATCTAGCAGCACCACCTCTACCTTTGTGCTGCCCTCTCAGTCTTGTCCCTCGTCTCTCTATTGGTGATGGCTTATCCGGATCTATGTAAGGAATGTGATGATGCTCTACCCACCATGTGTCATATGTAGTTGTATTCTTAGGATCCGCTACTCCACCTCTCCATCCCCACTATAAAGGTTGTAAAGCCTGAATCTTTGCCTCTATGGTAGCCACTGGTATCACAGGCCCTCGAAATGGAACCTCTCTAGATGATCGAGCAAACTCTTCTCACCCTCTAGGCTCATCTTGCACCTCACCAAACTGTCTCAATACATAGTCTATCAAATGTTTCTCAATAATATGTACACTCGAAATAGTCCTACCAATCAGGTACTGTGTCTGCCGACAATAGGGTAAATGCATGTCCTCGTCTAACCATCTCTCACAATCCATGTATGGCCTCCACGTAAACTGAACCAATATTTCTAGTGCATTTCACTAGAAACCTGTATCACCTATGTCACTCTGTGTAATGTTTCCCGTATACCAGAAAACATAAGGAGATCTATCCTCTCGCTCCACACTAATAGGAGGATGAAATACAACAATACACTCCCATTCCCAAATCATGAGAAGAGTGGTACCACAGCTCATAGACTATGCATCTCTGTACACTATATCATGCAGATGAAAATACAACATGCCTAATAGATAGGGACCCCAGGCATACACAACCTCCCTCTCCAACATCCTGAGAAACATCTCTCCCCACCCAATAGGAAATCCATGACCCCAACGGTCAGGAAGAACTATCCCCCCAATCAATGTACATAATAAACAATCTATCCTCTCATACCTATCAGCTAAAACCAGCCATCTGATCTCATAATGCTCTATCGCTATCCTTCTAATATCATAAAAAACATAGAATCTGGTGATCTTACTGTATTCACATTGTGTGTCACACATAACCCTCTCTCCTCTGATGGGAAACCTAAGGATCTTATATACATCCTATAAGGTAACAGTCACCTCACTAGTAGGCAAATGAAATGATGAGGTCTCTAAATGCTATCGCTCACACAAGGTAGTAAGCATACCTCTATTTTCCCGAATCGTCGGCATAGTCAGCACATGATGTAGTCCCAGTCTCCATAGTAAGCGTGTCTTCGCGCTAACCAATCATCCTCTCAGCTCAAATGTATCAGGCTGTGACTCATGGGTATAGATAGGATCTAAGATAACCTGCAAAGTGCATTCAACCAAGATGTCAAAATGTCAAATTAGTCAAGTTTTTATCAAAAAAAAAATTCAAAAATTTGACAGCCAAATGCGGTTCACGTAATCAAATGTGGTGCATAATCACACATGCATCGAAAAACAAAGCATTTGCATTGCTTATTTCAAATGCGTTGCAAAACCATTCAATTTCAAAAAACAAGAAAATGCTTCTCAAAAATTTCATATGTAGTGCAAAATTAACTGCTTACCTAATATGCATATGCGATTCATATTGTCAAATGTGTATCACTATTCTACATGCATCTATACTAATTGCAGATGCAATGCATTTAATACATATGCGTCGAATGCCTAAAATTCCTAATCAATGCCTAAACGTTATTTTACATATGCATCGTTTCGTAAGCAGATGTGTTGCGTACGAATGCATAAGCAGTGAAAGAGATAAGCCGCATTTGAAAAAAGTAATTTTAAAGACCTAAAACTACGAGCAATAAAGAAATTCAAGAGGTCATTTTAGGGTACATACCGGGGGTCCTACGTCGGTTGTCCATCAAAAGGTCTGGATCTAATATTTGCAATGCACAATGTAGGGTACTAGAGACATTTTTGTCGAATACTTAGAGCTAAATTCTCAATTCTTCAACTCTTTTGGGTGTAAATGAATTGGTTTTCAACCTAATTTCTATTTATACCTAGGGTTTGGGTGGCATTTCTTCCAACCTTCTCTATTGGTCACGTAAACTTCCAACTTCTATTGACCTGTACACGTCCCTAACACTTCCAAGTTCAATTCTGTCAACTCCATAGCATTTATGACTATTAAATTGACTTATCGGGAATATTTCCTGATTTTTAAAAAAAAATTCAAAAATTTGTCAATTTTCCCAAGGGGGCATACCCTAACCTATTTCATACTGGGGCACGATTGGCACATATTTTCTTTGACACAATGCCAAAATGACATTGTATCAAAGAGGGGCAAACTATAGACACCGAAAATTGGTCTAGGCCTGCAAGAACCACTTTCAACATAATTTTCTAATGTCTATGGTCATGATTAAATAATTATAATTATTTAATTACTTTCTAAACGCATCTTTCCTCTATTGATTAAATAACCTTTTAATTATTTAATTAATTCATGTTATGACCCTTATTCAACTTTGATTAATTAAATAAATCATATTTATTTAATTATGGCGCTAACTAATTAATTCTCTTTCTTAATTAAATAATTTATTATTTAATTAACCCCTTTGTTATATTTCAATTATAATTAAATATTCATTATTTAATTATTCAATTATCCTTTTCAATAGTCAATTAAATAAATTATCATTATTTATTTAATTAAATCTTTCAATTTCAAATGTTCAATTAAATTAACATTTAATTTATAATTAATTGTTTCTATCACATTCTTTTGTCATCCAGTTATCTAATTATTCATTCACCTTCTGACTCGAGATCTATTTAAATCCACCAGTTATCTCTGGATTTGATATCTGATTATCTATGCGAAAGGACTCTCTGTCACAACTAGTCAGTTAACTAGTTCTAACTCAATGAACATATTTATTAATTAAATATCTTTATTAAATTAATTAATTCATGCGTGCATTCGAACATATTATTCTTTGAGTTCTAACTTTATCATTTTCATTCAAAGTCTAATTCTTCTATTTTCGAAGACTTTCAACTGAAGATTAAATCATTTATTTAATCTTGAACTCATGTTCTTTCTATTTTCGAACAGTCTTAACACCAGATTAAATTATTATTCTAATTTAATCTTTATCCTACAGAATTTCTCAACTCGCATTCTAACTAACACGGAACTCACATCGCATGACATTCATCAATCTCGATCATTGATCTCTCTTTTGAATCTGAGTCAATCATTCAAAAACCCAATTTCTATAAATTGACTTGTCATTGTCATGATTCCTCCTCTCAAAATCAATACTTTTTGAGAAGAACCTCTTATCTTCGATATTTTTCTTAGAAAATACATCTAGGCTATGCTTGCATCAATACAAAAAATCTAAGGGTAAGAATATCGATACGAAAAATGGAGAATGACAATCAAGATAATTTGAAGAGGTCGACTGATAATCGGTGAGATTGTTCTAGTTATCGTTTTTATTGTGTTTGTTCATTTTATTCGTTCTTTGTTGTTTGATTTAGATTAATACTTGTTAGATTAGATTTAAATATCTTTCTATGCAGATTTCCATTTTGTCTATGTCAGAATGACAAGCCTGGAAAAGTGTGAGAGTTTGTTACAACTCTTACAACATTTTGAAATAAGGCTTACAAAGGGGTAAAAAGAGGTTTTTCAGTTGAATTATGATGAAAGGGTCTTAGAAAAGTGGGAAAATGTGTTACAACACTTCACAACACCTTTGCAAGACACCATATAATTATTATTGATTTGTAAGGGTTCAAGACCTAATGTGAATGTGTTGACCACATTACAACATTAAATCTAGGCAAAACTAGGTCAGAATCCATAAGAAAGGGCCCAAATGAGTGAAAAGTTTAAAGGCTACACTTTTTTGCGATACACTTAAATAGACCTCTAAACTAGAATTTGGTCACAGGTACTTTGAACATACTTTGCCTTGGCTCTAGGAAGAGGAAACAATTGCAATTTAGGGCCTACTTCAATTATTATCATGCATAAGGACTGGCACTTAAATTTTACAAAAATGAAGTCTCATAACCTTCATTGTCATTGTATCTGAACATTTAATTTTGTTCACCTCATTGATTTTTATTAAATCTATGATTGGGTTAAATATTTTTAAAGGATCCTATGATATTAGCCATAGATTCTATGTGGAATCCTTTAATTTATGTTGTCACACATCCATAATGGTTGATTCTTTCGTAGGCCTTAGGTTGTTTTGTAGCTGATGAATTAAGCTTGATATTTTCATTGGCCCACTAAGTGACTTAAATTCCAACTAGATTTCTCATATTTATTCTCTTATCCCACAATATATTAATCATGGAATAGGATCCCATATTTACCTTAAAGGAAATATGTCCATTTGCTAGGAACATATGTATCATTCTCAGTTTTCTACGAGTGGGAACAATTAAGCAAAGGTGGTCTGCTTGGTTCAGAATGTGCTGAAGAGACTCATGTGTGGTGATAAGTAAGTAGCATACATGTGGTAGGAATATGTAGCTAGATTCCATGATAGATTTCTAACTCAAATGTTAGGTTTACCAAACAATGTGTTTCAATTTTTATTTATTTTTTATCCTCTAACAATGAAACCCGTAACATTGTGCATAAAAAATTAAAATTCATTGTTGTGTGTGGGAAAACTTATTACAATGGACAAACACATAAGTCTTCCTATTGACATTCAAACATATGATTGTTATTGTAGTGACATATTAGTCAAGGGAATTGGATCAAACAATACATATGCTACTAAAGATAAATGACCAGGGCTCATAATTAAAATGGTTATGCAAGAAATGAAGGGTCATATGGTCTACCAATTGAGGTCTTTTCACCATCATGAAATAATACAACTCATGCAATAAAGACTTGGTCTGCAACAATATGGAGTTATAATTATAAATGCCTAAATCTTCAACTAAGGAACTCAAGGTCTATGGGTCGGCAAGGATTACATAATTCCAAACAAAAAGGACACAAGAAAAGGAAGTAATATTGATAGTGATCTTTTGAATACAAAAAATAGAAACTTAATAAAACATCTCAATGGGTTCCTTTCTTGTTGCATTCATTAACAAAGACGTAACAAATAGTTATTGAAAATCTAATCATGATTTTATTCTAACCTTTGAAAATAATAAGTAACACACATCTTAATTCAACATCCACATTATTCACACAATAATTAGAAACATTATTTTAGGAATTTAGACATGGAAATAAAACATCTCAACTGATGGGTTCCTTTCATGTTGCATTCATGAACAAATAAATAACAAGTAATTAGTCTAAGTCTAATCATGATTTAATTATAACATTTGAAAATAATAAATAAATCATGTATTAATTCAACATCCACATTATTCACACAATAATTAGAAATACTATTTTAGGAATTCAGAACTGGAAATAAAGCATCTCAATGGATGGGTTCCTTTCCTATTGCATTCATGAACAAAGAAATAACAAGTAATTAGTCTACATCTAATCGTGATTTAATTCTAACCTTTGAAAATAATAAATAAAGCATGTCTTAATTGAACATCCACATTATTCACAAAATAATTAGAAACAATATTTTAGAAATTTAGACATGGAAATAAAACATCTCAACAGACTCCTTTCTCATTGCATTCATAAACAAAAACATAACAAATAGATAATCTAAACTTAATCGTGATTTAAGTCTAGCCTTTGAGATTAATAAATAAAATCTTAATTCAACATCCTCATTATTTACATAATAATTAGAAATACCATTTTAAGAATTTAAACATGGCAATGAAACATCTCAATAGATTCCTTCCCTTTTGCATTCATGAACAAAGACGAAATAAATAAATAGTCTAAACTTAATCATAATTTAGAGAGACAGAATAAATAGATAGTCTAAACTTAATCATAATTTAATTCTAACATTTCAAAATAATAAACAAGGCATGTCTTATTTCAAGATTCACAATATTCACATAATAATAAAAAAGATAATCAACATAATCTTTACTATCTTTCTATTGCTTTCACATACCAATTAATTACATTCAATCTAACATTTATAGTTCAACATAAGATAGGAATATGACAATAATCTCAAGGTAGTTTGATTGTTATGTCGATTTACATCTATTTACTGAACACTACAATAACAAAGAACTTCCCTTCACTTCTTTACACTAATGTTGAAGCGAATTATAAATTTTTCTTTGGGTTTTTTTTGTCTTAGAACTTACTATCTTCGTACGGTGAAGATTATCTAAACTTTGACAATTTATGCCTCTCCTTTTCTAATCCTTGGCAGACAAAGAAAATAAAGGCTTTTTGTGGTCTCCAATCGTACACAGCTCGAGCAAAATTGATGATGGATCTTGAATTCTCTCTTGATGATCTTGTAAAATCTTTGAATGCTTAACTCTTGAGTGCTTGACTTGATAACATGAATTCCTAATGAAATAATTATTTGAAAGCTTGTTTATATAGGAAATGCACTCAAATGACCATGCATTTGATCCCAAAGGCCGACATAGAAGAAATTTGAACTTAAAACCAAATTTTCCCACTTAAAACCTCAAAAATAGGCCAAATGGGACTCATTCACCATTTATGGAAAATAGGTCCCACCTGGATGGGACTCACTCACCCAAAGTGGTGAATAGGTCCCATAGGGCCTATTTTGTGTGCTAAAATGTTGAGGAGTGAAGAAATTAAGTTTTATATGTTGATATTGTTGAGTTTTTAATTGAAATATGCCTTGGAATGCACAAATAGGGTCATTGGGGCCTGTTAATGATGATTTAAAGGTTATAAATGCAATAGGGCCCAATATCCAATGTGAAAGTGTGAATAAATAACCTTTACAACACTTAATTAAGGAAAAATTGGGTCTATTTAGCTTAGAAGAGCCCTAAATCCCATGTGAATGTGTGAAACACATTACAACACTAGATTAGGTTCACTTGATTTACAAGCCTCTTAAATTTAATGTGAAGGTGTAAATAAATACACCTTACAACACTTAATTAAGGCAAAGTTAAGTTAATTTAGCTTGAAAAGGGCCCAATACCTACCATGGATGTGTTAAACACCTCACAACACTAGATCAAGGTGATATCAAGTCCATTTTATCATTAAATAATCCCAAATTAAGCAAGGAAAAGGCGTACCATTTTTTTGTCATTACACCTTTAAACTCTAATTTGGTCACAAGGACCTTGAACACACTTAGCCTTGGCTCTAGGAAGTGGAAACAATAACAATTTATGGTCTAGTTCAATTATTATCATGCATAAGGATTATCACTCAAAATTTTACAAATATGATGTCTCATAACCTTCATTGTCATTTTATTTGAACATTTGATTTTGTTAACCTCATAGATTTTTATTATATCTATGAGTAGGTTAAATATTTGTAAAGGCTCCTATGATATTAGCCATAGATTCTATGTGGATTCCTTCAATTTATGTTGTCACACATCCATAATGGTTGATTCTTTAGTAGGCCTTAGGTTGTTGTGTAGCCGATGAATTAAGAATGATTTTTTCATTGGCCCACTATGTGACTTAAGTTCCAACTAGATTTCTCATATTTATTCTCTTAGCCCCCATTATATTTGTCATGGAATAAGATCCCATATATACCTTAAAAGAAATATGTCCATTTGCTAGACACATATGTGTATCATTCTTGGTTTTCTATGAGTGGGAAAAATTAAGCAAAGGTGGCCTACTTGGTTTAGAGTGTGGTGAAGAGACTCATGTGTGGTGGTAAGTAAGTTGCATGTGGTAGGAATGTGTAGCTATCCTCCATGATAGGTCTCTAACTCAACTCTTAGGTTCACCAAACAATGTGTTTCAATTTTTATTCATCTTTTTTTATTCCTCTAATAATGAAACCCAAAAAAATTGTGCCTAAAAAAATTAAACTTGATTGTTGTGTGTGGGAAAACTTATCATAATGGACAAACACATAAGTCTTCCTATTGACATTTGAACACATGGTTGTCATTGTAGTAGCATATTAGTCAAGGGAATTGGGTCAAACAATACATATGCTACTAAAGGTAAGTGACTACGACTCATAATTAAAATGGTTATGCAAGAAATGAAGGGTCGTAGGGGTTTCCAATCAGGGCCTTTGCACCTTCATGAAATAATACAACTCATGCAATAAAGACTTAGTGTGCAACAATATGGAGTTATAATTATAAATGCCTAAAGCTTCAACTAAGCAACTCAAGGTCTAAGAGTAGCAAAGGATTACATAATTCCAAACAAAAAGGACACAAGACAAGGAAGTAATATTGATAGTGATCTTTTGAATAGAAAAAATAGAAACTTAATAAAACATCTCAACGGGTTCCTTTCCTGTTACATTCATGAACAGAGACATAACAATAGTTATTCAAAATCTAATCATGATTTTTAATTCTAACCTTTGAAAATAATAAATAAAGCACATCTTAATTCAACATCCACATTATTCACACAATAATTAGAAACACTATTTGAGGAATTTAGACATGGAAATATAGCATCTCAACTGATGAGTTCATTTCCTGTTGCATTCATGAACAAATACATAACAACTAATTAGTCTAACCCTAATCATGATTTAATTCTAACCTTTAAAAATAATAAATAAAGCATGTCTTAATTCAACATCCACATTATTCAAACAATAATTGGAATCACTATTTTAGGAATTTGGACATGGAAATAAAACATCTCAACAAACTCCTTTCGCATTGCATTCATAAACAAATACATGACAAATAGTTAGCCTAAACTTAATCATGATTTAACTCTAACCATTGAAATTAATAAATAAAGTCTTAATTCAACATCCTCATTATTTACATAAAAATTAGAAACATTATTTTAAGAATTTAGACATGACAATGAAATATCTCAATAGATTCCTTTCTTATTGCATTCATAAACAAAGACAGAACAAATAATTAATCTAAATCTAATCATAATTTAATTCTAACATTTGAAAATAATAAACAAAGCATGTCTTACTTCAAGATTCACATTATTCACATAATAATAAAAAAAAATCTAACATAATCTTTACTATCTTTCTATTGTTTTCTGATAACATTTATAATTAAACATAAGAGAGGAATATGACAATAGTCTCAAGGTAGTTTGATTGTTATGCTGATTTACATCTATTTACTGAACACTACAATAACAAAGAACTTCCCTTTACTCCTTTACACTAATGCTGAAGCGAATTCCTTGGGATTTTTGTCTTATAACTTACTAGCTTCGTACGGTGAAGATTATCTGAACTTTGACAATTTCTGCCTCTCCTTTTCTAATCCTTAGCGGACAAAGAAAATAAAGGCTTTCTGTGGTCTCCAATCGTACACAGCTCGAGCTTCTTTTTCTATTTGCATCCACAATGGCTCCCACGTCATCTTACAAGAAATCCTTCTTCTGGTCTTCGATGTTATAGTTATCCTCACGTCATAAAGCATTTTCATAGAAAGAAAACTTCAATGATTCCGCCCATGTGTAGAATAATGAGGCAAAAGACAGAATTCGACTGGTTTGTTAAACCTCCTCTTAAATATCTTTTATGGTC
This sequence comes from Sequoiadendron giganteum, assembly GCA_007115665.2. Classification (NCBI taxonomy): domain Eukaryota; kingdom Viridiplantae; phylum Streptophyta; class Pinopsida; order Cupressales; family Cupressaceae; genus Sequoiadendron; species Sequoiadendron giganteum. Next base: position 122,641,146 of record CM021102.1, read on the forward strand.
CACGTCCAACTCCACATATGACAGAAAACTTTACAGTGGCGATGTAATATAAAGATATAAAAGCTCTGTAAACCGTCTATCCAAGTGTGCTGAGAAAATTTACAGTCTAGAACGTGACAAAAGAGTCAAAATTCAGAATGTGTTATTTAATCCAAATCAAAATAAACTGATAGAGAATGGCAACCTTAAGTTTGGTCATGGGAGGCGGACAACTGAACATGTGCTACGCTGATTGGAAGGCATAAAATGTTGGTATTTCTGGCAGGTTGTGGAGAAGCATGATAAGGAAGGAAACGTGTATGGGTGTATAAACTTCTCTTTTTTAAAGTCGGTGATGAGATGGTGCAGACGTTTGTATTTTACGAGGGTAATAATTTCAAACGTAGGCTGAGAAAGGTCTTCCTCTCCAACTTAGTAAATTAATAGACAATAATGAAACTTGGGTAATTAGCGTTTATCCAGTATTGATTGGAAGTAGGATAGATTCCGGTTGGTCGCCTATCAAGATTTTATAACGACAGCATTTGGCAGACATTAGAATGTTCAGTGATTGAATTGGCATCATGGCAATCGCTTTCTAGATTCCTTTCTACCTACCACTGTGGTTAATCAAACTCATCAAGAAAGCTATAATTATGGAAAGATGGATCTATCATTTGTGTACCTTTGATTAGGAACAAAAGTTCGGTGGCCATTGACTTTGTCACATATGTTGTTGAGTTTCGTCGATTGTAAAACCGCACAATTATTTTAATTTTGACTTTAATCTTTGGGAATTTAAATAGTTACATATTTTATAAAGAACACTTCTAATTGTGAAGATTGCCATGCGGTCTTTTTTCTTTTGTGTTTGGGTTTTAACGGTTATATTGTGTTTAAGGCATTAATAAGGGTATAAGATGGTTTTTTTTATGTTGAAGTCGTCAAAATGATGTCATTTATTTTTGAATTTTATCATCATTCGTTTTTAAAAATTTATAATATTTTTAAATATCTCATTTCCCATTCAAATATGTATGTGTGAAATTGATATGGTTAAATTTTATGTTCATGGATTTAAATCTTGAAATTTTAATATTTAAAATTTTAAAGTTTAAACATTTATTGTCTTTTTCACTTGATCTTTATGAGTCTACTAAAGAGAAAATTCTTGAAATTGCATGTGAGGGTAGTGTATTTAGAGACTAAATCTAATGGAAAAGAATCATATAGTACATTTATGAAATGGATTACAAAATGAATATAAGAGATTATGGAAACATTACATCATAATCCTTGGAGCATATTGTGTTTTTTGTATGTTGTTTTCAACAATGGTTCACCATTTATAGAATCAATCCATCAATGTGTCTTAGTAAGGAGAAATTGATCCCCATGATATAGCATGTTCCTAAAATATGTTTGTAAACATTCACTATCCTTTAGATAAAAATAATTGAAGCAAACATGTTTCAATTAGTAGAGTTGTGCCAAATCAAGTCCACAAGTTGCATGATCATATTCATGTACTAGATTTAGTGATGCACTCACCTAGATCATTTCCAAAATCACATAGGTGAACATAGAAATTCCATGGTCAAATTTATATGTTGTTGTGATAAAGTGTAAAATTCTAGGTCCTTAGCAAAAGGATTAACCTAACAGCTAAACAAAGACGTCTCCATCAAAGTTAAATATAAGTATCCACACATTTATTTTATTTTATTCCATCAAATTTATGTGAGTATTTATTAAAGAAACAATTTTAATTACCAATCTTAGCTTATAAATATTAGATTTGTATTGTTGTTTTATTGTTTCTCCTAGGTAAATTGTAATAAATTTTTTTTATGTCATTACAATTTTTAGTGAGCTTATCATTCCTACACAACATAAGATTTGACCTTAGGATTTACCATTCATCCTCATTAGGATTTTCTAAATATCACTTTTTAATGATTAAAACCTTCAATCTCATATTTTCCTAGAGTTTGAACCCATCTTTTCCTCAGTTTAATTTAGAATTTCATTTTTTCATATCAATTATATCCAATCAACCTTCAAAGTAAGAAAGTGTGTGGAATACACTTCCTACACTAAACATTAAGATGTATATACAAAAATAGATCTTATAGATATATAAAATATTACACAAAGGAATTATACCATAAAAATATGATTTATATGAGGGAAACTCTTTCATGAAAAATAGTACTCATAAAAGAAAAAGAAAAAAAATTATTTTTCAACTATGAGATTATAATAAAAATTTCAAACCATACCTTTACGGGAATATCATCAATAATAATTAAAAAAAAGAAACTATGGTAGTATAGTTCTACATGAAAATAAATCATAAAACTCATACTTGGATCCAATCTAAAAACCTAGCATAAGATTAAATCCAATTCAAGAAACCATATGTGGTAAACCACAAGTAGTAGGCTAATACCATGACCTAAATATGACACCAAAATATAGGACCCAAATTCTAATGCTCAAGTTATATGATTAGTCAACATGCCAATAATAGTGCATTCTCCTACATTATCATAATACTCAATAACTCTATCATAATACAATCACCAAATTGAATGGTCAACTTGGGATCCATAGTCTCCCTCAAAATATTTTTCTATGACATCTCATAGCATGCATCATAAAGGTTATCAAGGTTTCTATTTAATAATGTATCCCTCTTATAATAATTCTCTTACCCGTTTTAATATATCTTACACCACTATATTTTTCATAGATATTCTTAAATATGATAATATTTTCTCTTATAAACTAGTACTCATGTCATTATAGGGCATACATGTTGCATAATGACTAAGTCATAAGTGAAATACACACATATTCCAACATTCTTCCACTTGTCATATACCTTGCAAGAGGAAATAAGAACACAAACACTATCAATTAAATTACCAAGGGTTTTGAAACTAATAAACTCATTGCACCACTTGAACTTTATTTTTATCATGGGCTTTGTCAATGCATCTACATCATTCACCAAAGTATCAACCTTCTCTAGCATCACCCTATCATCGTCTATCATGCCATGAACAAAATGGTATTGTAAATCTATGTGCTTCATCCTCCCATGAAAGATTGAGTTCATGGCCAAAAATATGGCACTCAAGATATCACAAAAAAAATTAATAGATCCTTGTCTCACTCCAACATCTAAACACAATATGCTAATCCAAATGATTTCATTATAGGCATGTTTAATTACCATGTTCTTAGGTCAAATTTGAAATTATTTTCAACTTTATGTCAACTTAACAACATAAATAAATTTAAGAAATTCTAAATGAAAGTCAATTTTGGTCAAAAATTGTTTTAGATCTAGGCTACAAATTTTCTAACAAACATTATCCACTAAATACATATGTGTCACCATTACAAAGACAATTCAAAAAAATGACTTTCTTGCAACTCCTACTCATGTAAGTAACATATCCCTTTATGAACTTATAAAAAGTTTTGAAATATATATTTTTTAAATATTTTGAGTATTGTCTATATTTCATTTTTATTAAAATTAGATCATAAGCACCAAAATATAAGGTTGATTCTCTTCTTAAGAAAAAAATTTATTATTATTATTATTATTTGTAAAACTATCATGCATTAAATGAGTGATTTCATGTCAAGAAGATATTGTTTTCTATTTGGATAAATAAAGTTTAAAATTCTGAAAGAAACAAAATGAAATTTAATATATAAAACATGTGTCCCACTTAACTTTACTTTTTAGCATTTTATCAACAATTAAATTATAGACTTAGTTTTATAAAATACTAAATTCAAATAGTATATTCTTAAAAAAATGCAAACATAGACTACTTCAATTTTTTTACATTTATTAGTTTGCATCATTTCAAAATTTGAACATATATGTCACTTTTGATGATTCAAATTAAAAAGTTAGATTATTGTTTGTCATTTCTTTTATGAAAGTAGGACTCAACTTTGAACTTTCACTTTCTCAACCTTTCTAATAGACAGCTCCATTGAAATTCAAACTTATTAATAAATACACCAAAAAATATTCACAAATACATTTAAATTATAAATCAAAATAGAAAATCTAATAAGACATCCAAATAATTTTGTGATTACTAATGATTAACCTCATTCAATTATTAAATATAAAAAATTTACACTACACTTCCAACATATTTTACCCGTCGCTCTTTATCATCCTTGTAATACCTTATAACTTTGTTCAATCAATAAAAAGAACGGTGGTATGCCAACAACATGAGCTTTGATAATGAATTGCATATTTGTGATAATAAAAAATCAAACGTACGGGCATTCTGAAATATGCTAAGAGCGGCGAGGCGTGAAAGTTAATTTGAATAAATGGGTGGGAGATCAATTTTTAAAGCAAAGCTACGGCTACATCTACAGCTCCATTTCAATCAGTAGACAGTAGAGTTAGACTAAACCTCCGGTTGTTGGCATTTCCAACTAACTCCTGGGCTCCATTTTTGTTACCTTCACTGCAGTTGCACACATTAATGTCAACCTGTACGTTGTTTCTCTTGGATTCCTAGTACGTTCTAAATAATACCAATAATTTATTTTTTCTACTTAAACTTTGTCAAACTAGTTTGGAGAATGTAGTAAAATCATTAGACTTTACTACCAACTCATAAAGTACACAACGTTTACAAAAATGAGACGACAATCATAACATGCAGACTTTACTGTTGTTTTTCTTCTTTTATTCTCACAGCGCATTCTATAAAGATTGAATGAGGCGTACTAATAGAACTTTACTATTACATCCCCGACCGTGTTTACACAGTTTAAAAACACGTAGAGTTAATAATCTTAACAGTGTCTTCTTCCGAACATCTTAATTCTGCCTTAAGTGATGAAATCAGAAAGCTGGGAATGAAAAACAAAATCTTTGAAACAAAAATTATATAAATCTAGATTTTTGAAATGGTAATAATGTCTCGAAGAAATTGAAAAATAATTTATATTTAAAATAAACAATTATATTAAAAACATTCTAATTATGAACTATTTTTAGAGTTAATATGGGATGCACTTATTAAATAGAAGGGGGCATGGGCTTGCCTCTTATTTCAGTGGTTTATTATAATATTGTAAATAGTAGTGCAGTTTTTTGTATTCAATTGTGTATGCTTTTTAGACAGATCATGTTCAGTGATTCATCATAGGAAGAGGATAGAGATCCAAAGCGTGGATTGAAAAGCATACACAGTTGAATCTAAAATCTTGCACTGTAATTTCATGAATTGTGGAAAACTCATACCAACTATAACATTGTAAATATTTATTATAATTTATGTATATTTTTTTATTCGAATTTTTTATCAGAATAATGAAAGACTAAATTATAGACACAACCGTAAAGAAGCGAAGGGAAATGAAGGGTACTCGAAAATGATAAATACTATTATGAAGTGTAAAAATATAATATCTCTTCTAGGTGATTAAGTTAATAGTTTGGTTCTTTGGAACCTTTTATCAGAGCCATAAACGTCGCTGTAAACAATAAGATGGCATCCCGTTAAAACTAGAAGGATTTTAGTACATTAATTATGCCGATTTTATAGCTTTTCTAACTACTCCACTGGTACATAGCTTGCGCTTTGTTTGAAAAGAAAGTAGACCATTTGGATTTATATCCAAAGTGACATTGGTAATTCCCACATCGTTAAAGGATCTAATCCACTTGAGAATGAATCGCTGGTCTGGTTTTGGAATACATCCTCGGTAAGGCCTGCATTTTTGTCGGTTTCCTGTGGTTCAGTTTCAGTTTCAACTGGGGAGAAGGGCTCCTCCTTCTGCGTTGAAGAGTAGAATAAGGAGAGAATAGAGAGAAGATTTTCTTGCTGCAAACGCATGTTGAGAAGCTCTGCTTGTGTTGTTGCCAATTGAGACTGTAATTGTGACATTTGGTGTTGCAGTTGATGTATAGTCCCTGCGCACCCATATACAGGATCTCGCAGCCTAGCATTCGCTTCATACACCATACTGCTCACAGCATCAGCCCTTCGATCATTGGGAAGATCCTGCAACAGTTAACCACTCTTAATATAAGCATACGACTATCTAAGCTCGTGTAGAGGGAGCATGTGTGTGAACTACATTCAGAGAAGGAAGTCGAATATGCAGAAAAAAAAAGAACAATTCTAATACGACAAAGTACATGCCACAAATTTTGAAATACAACAGGCCACATGCAACAAATTTTGCAATACGACAGAGCACATGCAACAAATCTTGAACTGCGACAGAGTACATGCAACAAATTTTGACAACAACGAATGCAGAATGAAAAATTGGTGTAACCTGAAGCATCTTTATGATGTTGCTTGCTCCAAACACTCGATGGGCAGTTGTAAACTTGTGAGGGTTGTCGGGTGGAAAGTATGGAGCAAAAACGCACTTCTCTCCGCATCTTCTTCTCAGAATTTTACACGCTGCGCATGGAAATGACGACGGCTTTCCGTTTGCAGTGCACATCATCTGAAAATTTCAAACCAAATTATCTTCGTGAAATCAAGGTCGAAGTAAAAAGGTAAGCCAGGATGCATAAAAAACCAGGAATCTAGAACTGAAGATGCCTTCTATTCAATGTCTAATGCGTTTGATAACCGGCTTACCTTTCCAGTTTCCATTTAAGAAATATTATCCGGTCGTGACCTGCAAAGAAGGTTGATGACGTTGAAGCAAACTGATCTGCACTACACTGGCAGATGGCAAGGCTCAAGTTCAGTCTTGCCCGACACTAAATGTTTTTATAAGGCATTAGAGGTTAGCCTGACCTTGCTGCACAGTAGTACGGCGGCTAACAAAGCCCAAGACTACTTCGAAGTTGACACTTGGAAAGGAAAATTCTAGTAGGTATGGTATAGTAAAACGTTTTTTCAACAAATCATCTTTCAAACGCGTTGTGTGTATGAACTACAAAATGAAGATGAGGACGATAAACGCAAAGGCTGGGGATCCAATAGTAATCACTCTTTAGGAAGTCCAGATTAATAATTACTATTAAAGGCTAGCCGCTTCTCACGTGCCACCCATTCTCACTGATCCAAGATTAAAAGACTGGTAAGATCTTAGGTGATATGTTCAAGCCGTCAGACTCACAGCGTGTGGAAGGGCGTGGAAAGAAAACGCGTGGAAGGGAAAGCAGTAGAAATGGGTCCCATTAATTGTGCATTTTAGCTGGAAGTCCATACTGCGGACGGTAGTCCAGCTGCACCAGCTTATCTACTTGGTGCTAAAATCCTATACAAAACGAAACTCTACCCATCTTACAGTCGTATTCTGACAGGGAATGATTAGAACTCTGTGCTTACGCGTCGGAATGTGTCAAAGGACTTTTGGCCTGTAGTTACAGTGACATAATTTGGCAGAGTTTGAAATACATATCGTGCTTGAGGTCGCATCATTGATTTATAACTTTCCATTGTAGAAACATCCTGGTTAGTCAAAGCTGTGGGAAAGAGATGATGGTGCAAAGGCGCATCTATAATTCATGTTCGCTTATATTGCACAGAAAAGTTACCTGATGTTTTTTTAATGTACCTATGCTGCCTTTTGGGAGAACAAGAAGGAACAGAATTGCGAATATGTAAAAACTAATCAGCTAATAACAATGTGTAAAAGTAACTAAGGGTACCTCTAGGTGGCATAAATAGAAATTTGGCTGATGAGGCATTTCTCTTTTCTAATCATGCAATAATGGTTGATATAGATTTAAGAAATATTCTATTCATGTATAAAATAAAATTATTCTAATATTTCTTTATTTTAAGAATGTTTGGATGCTTTTTTTTTTAATGAACTTTTCAATTTTTCGTAAGGCATTATTAATTGTTACACTTTTTTTGTGTGAATTTGAAAAATTAATTTTTATCTTGTTTTAATAATACTTATCTTACAACTTTTTTCTTCTTGTACAATGATAAAGAATCATTCAACAAAGATAAAAAAATAAATATTTAGATCCTTTGATGTGAGTTAATTATATGAGGAGCCTTGCCGCTTTCAATGACTTGATCCATGGCAATTCATATGTCTAACATGTGTGTTGAAAGTTTTCAACATAATGGTTAAGTGTTGGATACTATTATACCAAGATTCTTGACAAATAAAATCATTCAACCAATTTTTTGTCTCTTTTGTACAACCTCAACTAACCACCTTAACATTTGTTTGCCACTTCTATATGTCCATTAATATAGGGATGGTGGTTGGTAAGCATGCCATATTTCGTCTATGCTAACATGAATAAATTTATATATAAATCATTTTGGAATATGTAATTTTTATCATATATGAAAAAAATAGATCTCTTGATGTGAGTTGATTATATGAGGAATCATGCCCCTTTGAATGACTTGATCCATGGGAGTTCACATCCATGACATGTGTGTTGAAAATTTTCAACTTAATGGTTAAGTGTTAGATATTATTATACCAATAACCTTGACAAATAAAATCATCCAACAAATATTTTGTACCTTTTGTAGAACCTTAACTAACCACCTTGGCATACGTTTGCCACTTCTATATGTCCATTAATGTGAGAATACTGATTGGTAAGAATGTTAAATTTCATCCATGTCAACTTGAATAAATATATATATAAATGAATTTGGAATATGCAATTTCTATCATGTATGGTGTGTTTATAGATGCCATGCAAATTAAAATATTTTGAATATAATAACTTGTTGAATTGAAAAATATTAAAATAAATCATTTGTGATGGGAATTAAATGGATATACATTTTCAATGGATTGACAATAAAGAATATTTAGTCCTTAACATTTGATGATGTAAGAAATGAGATGATATTCATGAAAACCATATTCCACTTCATATTAGAATAAAATCTTATTATAAAACAATCAAAGAAAAACTTTCTCCAATTTTTTATTCTATTTTACCCAAAGTCTTTACATTTAGTTCATATTAAATTAACGAAATCATTTCTCTTATTACCCTTTTTTTTGTATTTCTTTATTTGTATAGTAATAGTTTTGTGATGCAAAGAATCTCAAGAATAATCCAATCAACATGATTTTTATTTTTTTTATTTTCTTTTATAATTTTGTGTTGTATGGTGAATAAAGTCTAATGGATTCTCATGGAGGAGAATTTTGATGCCCCCCTTCTAGAAAACCATTTGGTTGAAAATTATAATTATTTTAAAAAAGGTCCACAAGTAAATTGGAATGCCCCACTTGGAATAAATCATGGTATTCACCTCTAAAGATAGTATGAAACTATTGCAATATCTATGACACCTCATTAGGTTAAGTGCGCAAATTTAGAAACATTCATCATATATAGATATCTAGCTCACTAAAAATAGACATCTAGTTAGGATTGAAGCTCTAAAGCTAAATGAATATCTTGTCTTACTTGATATCTTATTAAATAGATTAGTCCTAACCAAATATCTAATTTCAAGGGATCAATTATTTATCCCCTCTACAAATATGGATGATTAAATAATAATTGTGGCCAAATAGATAGATTTAAAAAATATTTTCTTTGACTAGGTATTTGGTAGATTTTCAATTTGAATTATTTCCTCCAATTTTAGGAAAATCTAAAGAAAAACCTTGTAACTATAACTACATGTGTATTATGGTAGTCATTGGAAAAATCAGTTTCAATGATATGGTTGGTAGCTTTATATTACTATATTTGACAAATGACAGAGACTTGTAGAGGAGGATGCCTATTTTAAAAAAAAAATCTAATTTCTAAATTATTTTACTTCAGAAACACAATGCATTGAAAAGATAAAAAGGTATACCTATTTTACAAATAAATTTGAATTGACAAATATATTTTAAAAATACATGTCAATCTATACATCATACTTTGTGGATTAAATATGTTTTTATGATTATTTTAGGTCAAGTTAAATCATTCGTACATAAGGAGTTCTAGTTTTTCCACATTAGTCAAATTAAATTATTAATAAAAAATAGTAAATAAAAAATATAGAATATATATCCACACCACACCTCAACATCTAATGTATTATTTTACAAATGAATTTTGAAAATTAATTACATTTATTAGCCTTTAAGATGTTTGTACATGTTTTTGTATTCACCATAGTTAAAAAAGCCACACACACATGCACACACACACAAACATACACACCCACACACACAAACACAACACATATTTACATTTGGATATTAAAATAAATAGGTATATTTGAAAACTATAAGAAAATACTACATCTCAACCTTTTATATCATTTTCATATTATATCTATAAGTTCTTTGAATAATTCTCTAAAGTACAATTAACTATGTTATTCCTGTAAATGGTTACTCCTTTAGTGTTAGTTTTGGAACTCATTTTCTTACACTCACATATTAAGTGAATGGTTGTAATGACACCTTGTTAAGTCAAGAGTTGCTTTATAAGGTATAAATGACATGTCATTAATTAGGTGGTTACATTGTAAGAGTAATTTTTACTTTCTCACCATAATCTACAAAGAGAGACACTCCATCAATGACTACTTTTAGTTGGTTGCAAGAGAAATTCTTAATGAGGGGTGCTCCACTTTCCCTTTAATTAACACATAAAAATTGAGGTCTTCAATTGAGGTTTCATTTGAAAATAGGGTGTTGGAATTTTAAATTAAAACTTCTTCAATTTTTTAAGCAAGACAGAAGGAGTCTTCATAAGAATCAAAGAGGTTTATCATTTAGTTTGTAGTAATATATGTGTCTTCTATTCACTATAAGAATTAGTGAGGTGCAATACCCAAAGGTATTTAATTTATAAATGTAAGAAGCAAAGAGATGTAGTCTTAGAGTAGGTTTATTTTCCAAGGGCTTCAAAGGCTATGTAATGTAGGTGCTTGGGAGTCATTTTCTTGTAGGGGAATGCTTGCTAGTTTGTCTTTGCGGATTCTAGTGCATGCACAATTTATATTATTTCTTTTGAGAAGTTGAAACCTCTATGTATTTGTCATATTAAAATAAGATACAAGGAAAAAAAAAATTATTCATTCGAATCGCTATCCATGAACTTTTTCTTTGAGAAGTTGAAACCTCTATGTGTTTTTCATATTAGTGTAAGATACCAGGAACAAAAATAATTATTCATTTGGATCACTATCCATGACTACATGCAATAATATTAGTGTGGGCTAATAATGTATGGGTGTGTGTGGAAGTGTCCTCCAATATGAAGTACTTTACATGGCCTGTTCTCCAAATGCATTTTTTGAGGTCACTACTAGAACTTAAATACATTTTCCATTATCACAGGAAATGAGAAATTTTCTGTATTCTCAAAATTTTCTTCGGTTTGTTCGTTCGTTCAATAACATGAAGGCTCAGGCACAACGTGGAATTGAGAATTCGGATTCAGTCTATAAAGGCTGTCAGCTCGCTTTGAGGCAACACAGGAAAGATGGTAAAGCTTAAGCGCCCATGGCTTTGTCCATGAATTTGTTACATTCTAAGTGGGAATTCAAAGGCGAATGATACCACCCATGTTGTCCGGGAATTTGAAGAAGACCAACAGCCTCATCTGTGGTCAATAGTTGGTCTGTCTTTATCATTTGCGCCGTTCTTTCCATTGGAATGCTCGAATGATTTGTAGACTAATTCATTACTCAGTTAACTGTTTTTTCATTCATAGGCAACAATTGCCACTACAACATCCATCGTCATTTCATGGGAATCTCCAGTTATTCTTATTGCATTGGAGGCAACAGTGCAAAGCTATCATGGTCATCTTTGTCCACCACCAGTGTGATTTAAGAGCGAGCTACGCCCTTCGCGTAGTGTGTAGGAAAATCAGATCCATATCCAATAGATGAAGTTTCTTCTAGTTCAGAGGTTTGACGTATTATGCACCATGATAAGTTTTTAGATACCTTAACGTAGAAGAAAAAGTAGTGGTTTGTTAGTTATGTTCATGCACAAGAAAAACAGGTCAGTGTTTAGGATTACCGGAGAAGCCTATTATTGTTGCTGGTCAAGGGATTGAACGGATTGTTGCACTCAGGACTGTTGGAATTATCCTGTACTATTGACCTATAGAGAGTTATCTGTTTACAAAGCTTGATTATAGGTAATAGAATGCTATGTGGTATCTTAAATAATGCAATTTATATTATGACTGAAGTTGTGCAGTGTGGGTTTAGACTTTGTGGTATTGTGCAATAATGTGCAGTTTGAATTGGACTTTATGGTATGTCATGTATGTCGTGGATCCTGTGGTAGCCATGGTATCAACTGCATAAAATTTGGCTGTAGTATGGTTACCACATTTTGTTCAGAGTACTTTGTGTTATTGCCGGAGTGCATGTGGCATCAACAAAAGACAAAGTAGATGAACTAAAAGGTACTCTAGATTACCATAATTATAAGAGTGTTATCTTAATGCAAGTTATGAGAATATTCTTGTTGGTAACATAAGAACTATTATTGGTTTGGAAAATTGTAAATGTCTTTTTCTTAGTTAGGCTAGGTGAGTGATATGTGGGAGAGATGATGTGAAATTAGGGTCATTCTTTAGTTCTATGGTGGTTAACATTTTAAAGATAATTAGGATGTGGGGTTACTTGTATTTCATGAAATGATTTTGATTATATCTAAGTGAAGGTATGGAAGGTAAAGATAGATGATGTTGAGACTATTATACAGGAATATAGGAGTATAATTATTCATGCATAGAGGTTTATACTATATATTTGTAGGTTAAGAAGGGGAAACAAAGGATATGATTGTTTGTATACTAATGCAATTGTTGGCTATATTTTGGTGTTAGATTTTCTCCTATAAAAGTTTTCTAGGCTAAACTTTACATCTTATGTATTTTGTGGATATTGTTTGAATACTTTTCTTGCTTATTTTAATTAATTCATTTGATAAAACAAATTATATCTCGAATTTGATCACATAAGCTAAGGCTCTATTGTAATCATTGACCAAAATTTTTTACAAGAAAATAATTTAACTATCCATAGTATGGACCATTACCTACATAATAAACTATTTGTGACCCTGATTATGTTAGATATTTTGATTTTTAACAATGAGACCTAATTTTCTATCCTAATGAAGGTTTGTTTTCCAAAATTCATTTCTTAGTTTTCAAAGCTTCTAAATTACAAAAGAAGGTCCTTCTACATCTAACTCTACACCCTCTCACTTACTACTTCCAACTAAACTTATTTGTAATGGTCCAACCATAAATATTTAACTTAAACTATTTGTTGATTATTTGGCTCTAATGTGCTAATTGTTAGCTAGAAAATTGTATACAAACACTGGTCTGAAGATTTGTAATAGCTAACCATAAGGAATAGTCCATAATATAATATTAGGAAGATAGAATTTAATTTAGGGATACTATCTTAGGGCCATGTCCCATATTGTAGACATAAGGGGTGCTGACAAGAAGTTGAGTCCACTTTTTGGCCAAAAAGTGGAAGTGATTTCCATGATTTTCAGAGTTTGACACATTTGACCTTAAAATTTGAAGCACTTAGAGATGAAATCTTCTAACAATTCACCAGCCATAAAATGTAGTACTCGGAGTCTAGTTTCCAAATATGTAATTTATTTCAATACCCAGATTGTACAAATTGAGTTTCAATAGTCTTTTGTAGAAACCACTATTTAAAAGTCTTTTTTTTTTACCATACCATGCATGTGTACAACATCCATATTTTGACTTAAATTATCATATTTTTCTAAATCTTTTTGGGAAAAGACTTGTGACTCACTAAAGCTTGTTCTGGATATTTTTTTGTAATTTTTTATTGAATATTCATTTTTTGGTTTATTTTTTAGCAGGCATATTTGTCGTTTAGAAAAATCGTCATGTACGACACGCATAAGATGACCTAAATTTATCTTTTTTGATTTTTTTATTTTTTTTTAAATTGACAAGAATTGTCTGAAGTTTGTCCTTGTGCAATCCGTTCATCAAAATGTTACGTTGATTAAAAGTTATTAAAATAATTAAAAAAATTGATATTTAAAGTTTATGGACCAATTTCATCAAAAATTAATTGAAAAATAGAAAAAATAATCCAATTGTAAAAAAAATTACATATTTGAAATATGCATTGTCTCATCTAAAATGGGTTTTAATTTTGTCAAAAACTTCTATAGAAAAATTGTCAGCCATATGTCCAAACTCGATTTTTTTCCCTAACATTGTTAGAACCATCAACTTGCAGGTCAAACCTGCTTGAAGGCCTAGGTTCAAACTCCCAAACCAAAATCCTAGGAAAAAACCAGACCACAAGGCAAAAAAAAATTCAAATTTTAAAAATGGGATCCCAATTGTAAAACGGGATCCCGTAAAAATCAGGATCTCGTTTCTAATTATTCAATGCAGTGACCATTGGCAGGGGAACAAGATCTCATTTTATAAACAAGATCCCATTATCTTGCCAATGGTCACCGCATTGAATAATTAGAAATGGGATCCCGATTATAGAACGGGATCCCATTTGTTAAAAGACGGTCCATCCCGATTATAGAATAGGATAAAATGGGATCCCGTTTCTTTTTAACTATGTTACTTAAATTTATTGTCAAATTTTACTGTGAAGTCTGCAACTTCACATGTATGGCCAAGAGCAGTAAAATTGGTCTATTTTTCATCAAGCATTTTTTTAATAGGTGGTGACTTTCTTTTTTGATTTATTTTTTCAAAGGAGAGATCCCATTTTTTCAAAGAAAGAACAAAAGGTGTTCGACTTGCAATATGAATTGATTTTTTCAAAGGAGGCATGAAGAAATTAGTTTTGTGCTAGTTTTCTACTTGTTTTGAGGAACACAAGAGGAAGAATTTAGTCCTTATAGGTCCCGAACTTCCAATTTGAATTGAATTTTTTGAATAATTTCACTATTTACATTCATTTGTGCTTGAGAATTTTATAATAATGGGAAATAAAGCTCGTAATAAGAGGAGGAAGACATTGACTCCTGAAGAAAATTGAAGCAAACAAGGAGAAGGAGAGACATGGACAAAGAGAAAGAAGAATGAGAATTAAATCAATGAATGATGGGGGAGCATCCAATTCCACAACTATTGAAGATGGAAACATAGAGGAGACCATAGTTGTAGATGAAGCAAATTTGTAAGAAGTCAATTTGGAGAAGAATATGATTATACAATCAAGTCCTACTATGTCTTCAAATCCATCTTTCAATTCTATGGAGAATGTTTCAATATGCACAAATTTAGGTACATCTTCAAATCCACATGTTAGTGAAATGGTAAATTTGTTTGTCAAAATTTTACAAGATGCTGGACTTAACGATGTTGACATTGATAATATTCAGAGAGATGAAACTTTTATAGAATTTGTTGAAAATGAAAATGAGAATGATCCTTTTGTTGAAAATGAAATTGAGAATAATCCTTTTTATTGAAAATGAAAACAAAAACCATTTTGTTGATGTAAATGAAAATGAAAACCATTTTGTTGATGAAAATGAAGATGAAAATGTAAATCCTTTTGAAGTTGAAAATGAAAATGAAGATGAAGATGAAAATCTAGAATGTGATGTTGAATTTAATGAAAATACTTTTTTTTTAAAATTGAAAGTGGTGTTTTTCATAGTCTTCTTGGTCAAATTTCTTTGAGGCAAATAAGAACGCATGCAAATAAAATATACAACGAATTCTTTTATAGTAAAAAAATTACAATTCAATGTCAACTAATGATGCAATTGATGAGAATGCAAAAAATGAGGAAAATAATTAAAAGGTTAGACTTTTTTGTTAAACCAAAAAGAAAATATCAATCATTAAAGCATGCTATGTGTACTGTTGCTAGTGCCATTCAATCGATTGGAAAAAATAGTCGATCTAAAGATAAAAATGCAGCAAGAAGAGCTATAACAACTACTATAGTTAATAAAGCAACTCTGAATAAAAGAACGGTAATAAATATTAGTGAAGTTTTAAAAATACATCCTAAAACATTACTAAGAGTGGCAAAAAGAAGAGAAATTATAGAAAATGATCCTATCAACCAATGTTGGAGTTTCAGTGGTCGACTCCCGAGGTCTAATATGAAATTGAATGTTAAAATTAAATCTTTGATTGAAAAATATTGGCATGATAATACCAAGGTTTCATCTAATGCTAGAGATGTTTTAAAATTAAGGGTGGGGTCCAAAGTTCGCGATCCCCACCCAAAACACCTATTAGATACAACACAAACTAAATTTTATGAAAAAATTTGTGGTGATTTTGTGTTACCCGGTAATATTAGAATAAGTCAAAGGTCTTTTGAAAAATGTAAACCGTGGTATGTAAAAATTAATAATCAATGGATATCTTGTTGTTGTAAAACGCATGTTCAATTTCGTTATTTCTATGATGTTTTTTGATATATATGTTTTACCTTGCATACTAACATGATTATACAAGAATGTGGTATTAATATGCCACCTGAAGCAATAAGGGAGTTTATTTCAAGTTTGTTTTGTGAAAGATCTAATGGTAAATTATTTTATTTAAGTTCTTGTATTTCTAGACAATGCATTGACTATGGAAACCTTTCATTCTTAGGAATTTGTATGCATGAAAGTGTTGATAATGATTTTGGACAACAATTAGTAGAAGTTAAAAGATCTAAGAATGTTCACTATTCTTTAAAAGATGGAAAAATAGGAAATTTGTGATTTAGTTACAGAAAAAATTAGTGTGCATGCATTCATGAGTGAATTTGAGAATAAGATAGTACCAAAATATATCATGCACTCTCAATGGCTTGATGGCCAGTTTCGCATATGTAGAAACACATTTCCAATTGGTACTATATTTTCAGTGGTTGATTTTTAGGAAAATTATACTCTAGCTCCGCAAGAGGAAATTCAATCACAGTATTATAATTCAGTGCAAGTAGCTATGTTTGTCCATATTATTTATAGACATGTAGATAATAACACTGAGGATGATAGAAAAGTTCTGAGGGAGTATCATTTTTATTTGAGTGACAACCGATTAAACTCATCAGAGTTTGTTCAATACTATTTCAATATATTTTACAAAAAATTAAGAGAAAGAGGAATCCATATGAAATAACACCTCATATGGTCAGATAATTTTACAAGGGATTTCAAGAATGGTCAAATGTTCTATTGGTTAACTAGGATTCACAAATAACTTAATGTCCAGCATATATGGAGTTTTTTTGAAGTTGGGCATGGTAAAGGAGAACATGATGGAGTTGGTGCGTGTGTCAAAAGAAGCCTTCCTAAAGAACAATTAAAACTTGAAGATGCAATAAAATTTAAAGATGCATGTGGGATTGTCGATTGGTGTAACACAATATTATCTACACCTGGTTCAAGTGAGTACTCTTGAGTTCATCGATTCTTTTGGTTGGTTGAAGAAGATAACATTGTACCTAGAGTTGACTGTGAGATAATTAGTGGATCTACTAAATGGCATTCATTTAGGAGTTTAACAGCAAGCACATGGACTATTTGGATAAGGGATCTTGCATGTTTTTTGCCAGTTTTGCATCTCAGGAGATTGGGAAGCATGTGAAAATATAGAATGGGTTGAATAGTGGGAGCGAAGATCGTTGACACCAGCACAAGCACATGATCAATATGAAAGAACTATTGAAGAAAATGATCAAGTGTTTGCATCTGAAGACTATGACCATGTTTTAGACCTTGTACAAGAAGGTAATTTAATTCAATTTATTTCATTTATTTTTGCTTTATTAAGTTATTTTGTAATACAATTGTTTTTATATTGATATGCGCAAGTTATTAAATCAATTTTTGTGTGCACGACATGTGTATGTTGTTGTTGCACCTGAGGGGAATGAAGAGAAAACAAAATATTGGTTGGCTCATTGTGTGGAGAGTAAACATAAGTTAATATCACCTTGAGAAGATGATGATGGCTATCATTATCCAATAGGTACCATGATCCCCTTAAGACATCCCCTTAAGTAAATTTCGATAACAATTTTTTTGATCCCCTTAAGCAATTTTTTAGAACAAGTTTTTCATCTCATTAAGAAAATTTTGAGAACTTATATGATGATTGTTTTCATATTTTCAAATAGGATCGGTTGTGGTTGTTGGCACTTGGCTACGAAAATACCTAGCAAGGAAGAATGGTCTACTTGCATTTGAAGATTATGAACCGCATAAAAAAATTATACATTATTCACATTTCGTGGTGGCAACAAATATAAAACTAGATCGGTATCGCGGAAGACCCAAATAAAGTGGTATGGACAATTTCTATGGAAGAGCATGAGACAATCATAGATGCATTACAAAAAATAGAGGATGTAGATGGTACAATGGAATAAGTAAATATAGGTAAATATAGTTTAAGTTTTATATTGTCCTTTTAAATAGAGGTAATTATTAGTTAAAATATATTTAAATACATGTTTTGATTACATATTGATATTGCTTGTACATTAATAGTTAAATTTAATTTATTATCCCTTTTTGTATCCTTAAGCCATCATTGCATTGATATCATACTTTGAAACAAAAAGGAGAGGATGCCTGGATTCAACCTACACACATGTGGAATAATTTTAAATGCAGGTACTTGAGTTGTGTACATATAGATAGTTTTATATAAATTAAAATATGTATGTTTTAATGATTTCATTGATATTGCTTGTACCTTTTTTATATTAGGCGGTGTGAAGACCTAGTACATTCTAGGCATGAGTTTGAGATGTTCTTGAGATGGCATATACAAATTTTGTAAACATTGTTTTGAGATGACATATATGTATATATATGTCCTTGTATGTCTTCAAATCACTAAATTTCATGTATACATTATTGTTAAAACAATTATATCCTTAACATGTTGTATTATGACCCCTTAAGACATTCCCTTAAGACATTGTATTGTGACCTCTTAAGACATTGTATTATGACCTGTTCATGGTGAAAATGACACAAACAACATTAAACAAAATATTTCTATTCTATTTCTCCTGAAAAAGAAAGACAACATATAGTATCCTAACTCCCAAGGTCCTAGTAGTTGGTTGTCAATTGTCTGGTGTCACTCAATCGCTCTATGCAACTGTAATATTCAAGGGGCCTTTTCTGGTAATAAGGAATGCAAGCAATGACTTATTCATCAAACAGTTCTTAATAAAAATGGTTTTTAAATAAAAGAAAAAGATAGATCACAGTGTACATCAGTAAAACATGAATAAAATTTATCTAGTATCTAGACATATATCTTCAACAACGAATGTTTTTCCAACATATCAATAAAACCATAGCATGATACAATTTATAGAATAGTCCATACTATTACATGCATCTAAGGTGCTTAATTTAACATCACAATCTCACATCATAAATATTCCAAAGATTCCAAAAAAACACTCTCATTCGTTGCCAAGATCATAGATCAATAGACTTTAATAAATTCAATTCACAGATAACCTAATGAAATAATCCTTAAATCCGGTTTCTTCTAAGGATTTTCATCACAAAATAAACACTTATGCTTCAGCACAATTACTGGCATAGAGATAGACTATAACTCATTAGCCTTATCAAATAAACTTAATTCCAACACCATATTGCATAAAAACCTGTAATTATATTCAACTATAAATAAAATAACAAAGTATCTCTATAAAAAATATGAAAAATTATTTCTCCTACTATCAGGTGGCTAATCTTATTTTCATCAGCCGACCCTTACAATATGATACCCCAAAGGTATTTATAGATGTACAAAAATCCAAAGTCCTTTCTATCTTAAGTCGATCCACCTTTTTAGGAATAAAAGTATTCTTGGAAACTCA
The DNA here is from genome assembly GCA_007115665.2 of Sequoiadendron giganteum. Taxonomy (NCBI): domain Eukaryota; kingdom Viridiplantae; phylum Streptophyta; class Pinopsida; order Cupressales; family Cupressaceae; genus Sequoiadendron; species Sequoiadendron giganteum. Next base: position 122,660,972 of record CM021102.1, read on the forward strand.
GATCAATTTGATCTCTAGTTCCCATCTTGATCATTTAGTTAAACTAGAGAGAAGAAAATAGAAGAGAAAAGAAATCTCCATGTGCCTCTAAGACTGCCAGTCCTACATGCAGAAAAGAGAAGAAAGCCATGCATGCATGAGATTATCAATTATGGATGCGAAGTTTGCTCTACAATGTACTCATCATAACTGGAGAAGACTTATTGGAGCACATCCAAATCTGACTCATCAACCCAACTGTCTTCAAACTTAATCCTTTCTAATTCCACAACAACAAATCCTCTCATATCCTTTAGCTTTGTCAACTCCCTTTTAGCTACCCTAACCTCTTCTTTAATATCCATTAACCGATCTAACAAAAAATCCTCTCCATCATCTCCCTTTAGCATGACCTCTTTAAACCTATCATCCCATTTCTCCTTTATTTGGCTCAAAGGTAGGCCCTCCTTTACCGGTATATTAACATTTACTATAACAACAATAACTGCTTCTAACTTCTCAAACTGTTCATTCAGATCCTTCACATAATCTTGAACTTCATTTTTATGCTTGTATAAAAAGTCAGATATAAATAGGAGTATGCTGGAGGTCTTTTCAAAGAAACCTTTGTTATCCTCTTCAAGTATTGACTATTCTAGAAGAGTGGACTTTGGCAATTTATTAACTTCTTTCAGCTTCTCGTTATATCCTCTGCACTCCTCCTCCTGTTCTCCCAACACTTTGACATACTGATTCATCTCTTCTATTAACTCCTCTGTCATCTTGTTAACCTCAAAATTGTTATCTAGAACCTCACTTATTTCCTGATTTACTTTATCAGTCTATCTATCCAAAATCTCTGCCTTACCCCTTACCTACACCAAATCATCCACCTCCTTCTTGCTAAGAAAAATTGGTGTCTTAATGGTGGCAATTTGTTGTGACCTTGGAGCAGAAACACTCTTCAAGAAAGTATGCAACTGATCTAATTGAGCCTTAAGATCATCCTTTCTCTGCTTATCTTTCATCATTATTGATTTAGAGGATGATTTTACCACATCTATCAAGTTCATCTATTGATCTCTTATGGGTCTCCTTAAGTTAACCATGCCCAACTGATAATCAGTTAGTTGCATGTCCCCTACATCCTTGTCCACCATCGGTATTGCACATTCAGCAATAGTCTCCCCTGGTTCAGTAAGTCTAGTGGAATGCAAGATTTTGGCCTTCTTTTTGGGCCTTTCTTTTTCAATCTCCTTCATCATATCATCCCAATTGAGAGGCTATGAGGGTTTCACCAATTTATTTTCAAGATCCAATTTCAACCAAGTGGGCGCACTTGGAGTAATGGTTATTATAGTTGAAGAAGAAGCAACAGTAGTAGAGGGTTGTTGCATATTTACTTTAGGTTGAGAATCAACCCCTTGTACCTCTTGTTGTTCTTCCTCCACATTTTTTTGTGCAAGCTTTGTAGCTTCCTCCCTGTCCTTCTATTCCTGTATCCTCGTGTCTTCTTCTTCTAATCTTTTCTTCTCAAGTTCCCGGTTTCTCTTTTCCTCCAATGCCTTAAGTCTATCTGCATCTTCCTCTTCCTTTTGTTGCTTGGTCAGCTCCTTGGCATCTTTCTCTTTTTGCACACATTTTGCTTCCTCCTTCTTTTAATAGGCCTATTCAACCAGCTTCAATTTGGCCACAAGAACTTCCCTTTCCCTTCGTTGGTTTGCCTTTTCTTCCTCTAGATCATGACTTTTTTGTACTAACTCCCGTTTATCATTCTCTTCTTTGATCTTGAGATCCTACTCCCTTTTCCTTTGCTTCTTTTGCACTTCATCAGCCCTTAGCTTAGCTTGCATTTGTTGCTGCTGAAGTAAGGCATCAACTTATTCCTTAGCATCATCAATTGTCGGTTGCTTCTCTATTGCCTCTACATGTGCTTCAGCATTCCAAGCCTTCTTTGCTTCCTCAAAAAGTGCCCATTGATCTTCCTCTATTAAAATATGTTCAATTTGCTCCTCTAGAGGCATCTTTTCTTGTGCATCTTTCTCTAATAATGTCTCATCAAATTCCATTTCAACATCATGGATCTCTAGCTCTACTCCTTTTCCCTTAAATGCTTCAGCTATACCATGAAGAGTTCCTTCAGGCATCTCTCTGCTTGGTTGCTCTATAAGCGGGACTTGATCAGATGACTCACCTATTGTTGGTGTTGAAACCACGGGTCCTGTTTGGGCATCTCCCTCTTGTACTCCGGGTAAATCTTGATTAGAGGCTTCAAGCTCAATCTCTTCAATGTCAGAAGGGAAGAACTCCAAAGGCTCCTTGGAAGGAAATTTCCTCTTGATTCTTTTATATCCCTTCCCCTTCTTAGGAGCTGGTTCATGAGGAGTTTTGGTTCTTAGAACAACCCAATGGATACTGCTATCCAAGATTGGTCTCCCTATTCGCTTGATGTCGATGGTCTCCTCACTAGCCCAATCTACTAGATCAAAAAATTTGGTGCCAATATTCAATGCTTCATATGATGGATCCAACACAACTCCATCATCTACTAATGTATTAGGGATGTCATGTTTGATGCCGAATTCTACCATGAGTGAAATAGGAAACCTCTCATAAATCCTTTTCCTGAGGTCATACCCATTCTAAAGATCACTCCAGAAGTCCTCTAACAGATTGAAATGTTTTTCAAAGACCGATGGAAACAAAGAATTCATTTTCTTCTTTGGATCAAAGTGCTTCCGAGCCATGTACAAACCTAGCTTCAAATGTATCAATTCACTGCAAACTACCTTAGCTCCCACAAAATGTTGGCAGCTATATTCACCCAATTGCATGGGAAACTTATGGCAACCTATCTTGTGCTTTAACCCAAATCGGGCATTGACCCCCAGAGCTTGATAGACAGACTCCATCACAACCATCCTATTGTTGCAACACCTTGGAAGTAAGTGGGGGGTGATCCCACAAAGCTGGTTTACAATTTCTAAGAAGAACTGATTTATGCTAAAATCACATATTTTTAGAAAATATAATAATTTAAGCCTTTAAAAGTTTCATTTTAAGGATTCCAATTGAAGAGGGTTTGATCAAACCACCTTAGATTAAACCCCCTTGGATAGAACCTCGCTAGCTTTAAACCATACCTATAAATGAGTCTCCTTTACACCTATCAAAATGCTGATAAAAAATTCACTTTTGATTTACCTTTTGGGGGATCAAATGAATTCATTTAAAATTTATTTCAAATGATTATGGTAGTCCTCGAAATGGGCTATCCCATGAATATAATTTTAATATGTTTTGGTTTTATTATATATGCATTTTTTTAGTTTTATTAAACATGGGTTTTTCAACAAAAATCAAGCTCTTTGTTTTGCACATGTTGAAAAATAGAAAATCATCAAAATATTTTTCAAAAAAATATGTTTGTGCTGGGTATTGATGTCCTTGATCCATTAAAAGAAATAAAAATTAATTTTGATACATACAAAAAAAGTTATGTTGTATACATCCTGCCTATGTCTGAATTGCAATTGGTTTGACTTCAAAACTCTATTAAGGAAAAAATATTCAATAAAAAACTATGAGACAAAATTAAAGTGCTAGATATCATAGTTACAAATATAAATTCGAAAAAATTAGAATTTTATCCTTCATACAAAAAAAGTTATGTTGTATATGGTGAGCGTCACTTTTAAAAAATGTTGTTTTCTGAAAAAACCTAGTTTTTTGTGGGAGATGGAAAAAGAAGTGCAATCTTATTCCAAAAAATTTGAAAATAATATTTTTAGAATCTATAGACAAAATGTGATGAGACTCTAGTTTTCATCATCTTCATATTCCTCATGGTTTAGACGCTATAGGTGCCTGAATGTGAAGATTTAGTTAAAAATAATAATTTTAGTGTCCAGTTTGGCCAAAAATTGTAAACCACTATTGTGGGATCACCTTGGGGATAACCTGAAATAAGTGAACTTGGGGTATTTGATATACCAACATACCCATTCTATGATAAATGCCATGGCTTCTTGGCTCAATATGTACCCTGCATCCCCATTAAGTTGGTTAATGATTACATATAAGAATGCATCATTAACTCTCCTAAATTGTATTTTTAAAACTTGTAGAGATAGCTGATCATAATGATTCCATACTCTCTTTTTTCCATCAACTTCTCCCAATATTCCCACTCTATTCAAACCTAGAAAGATACCTCCTCTAGCTACCGCATAAACAACATAAGAAGTCATGAAAAAGCTCTTGGTTTCCCTTATTCTAGTTAATTGGTCATGAATAGTATCTGAGACAATCATCAGCCAATCAAACTCTTGGTTTCCATTAAAGATTGTCTGAATGAAGGGAAACATCCACTCCTTGAAATGAAATGCATCCCTCTTCCCAAAGTCTCTAGACAACATCACTATTAGGTCCGATACTTCCTTGTAAAATTTTGTCCTCTTTGGTTGATCATGGAGCTTGGTCAGAGACTTCTTCTCTATTCTCAACCACTTCTTGTTCAAGTGAGCCTTGTTGGCCTCCTTGTGTTTGCTATATATCTCTAAAGCATCTACCTCATTTAACTATACTAGGATATTTGCATCAAGGACACTAAACATTTGTTGAAACATTTGAGGAGTTAGATCTATAATTACATTATCTTGTGAATCCATAAATTTCCTAGTGGTCGGATTGTAAGCTCCTACTACTATCATAATCAACTTTGGGCATTGGATGGATAGAGGAAATAATGTGATGTGAGCCAAGTTGGACTCAACTATTCTTACAGTTCTTCCTGTTACATCCTCAATGAATGTTTCTAAATATAACTCCTCAAAATTGAATGGGCCTAGATTGGTGTCAGTTATGTCAGACCAATCAAATACTACTTTTCTTACAGTGACAGCAGGACCCCTATGGTTATACCTCAAGGTATAAGGTAGCTACTCTAACTTAATCTTCTTAGGCTTAGTTGCTGGCTTTGAAGTTTCTATAGGCCGATTCCTTTGGGAAGCTTCTCTTGATACTCCTGACATTATTTAGTTTCTTGCAGAAAAACCTCTAATTAGATCCTTGAATAAACATCACAAAATATGCTTTAAAATCTTACCCTTCATATATCTACCAGAGGCGGAAACAAGCATAAAACATTATAAACAGTCTCCTTTTAAAACATTGTCGGGATCAGAGCCAAAACTGTTATTGAGATTACAGTAATAACAAGTGAGACCGGAGTTGGAACTGGAATGATATCCGGAATTGGAACTGGAATGGGAACTAATTTGGTTTCATTCAGATTTTCTAATTTCACATTCAGTTTCTATTCCGCTTCCGCCTAAGTTATTGTTATTTTGAAAGCATGCTTCTAACTATAAGCGGAGTCAGAAATGAGACGGAAATGGAATCAATACTTGTTATAAAACTCGGTTCAAAGTCTAAATCGATTCTGATCTCGCTTCCTCCTAAAATAACCATGACGTCATAAGTGATTTTAATAGTTTGATAAATAACTTCATGATTTAAGGACTAGGACACACCAAAATGAAAGGGGCTTAGAAAAAAACCTAATAAGACCATCCCCATATGACCGAGAGGCAATTGTACTATTTAGGGCATCATATTTAAATTAAAAATAGGAACACATCAAAACCCTAAACTAAAAAACCGTTGATTCCAAATAACTAGGGCATGAATTTAACCCCATTTAAATTAACCAGATTGATACAAAACAAGATTCCTAAGTAAAAACCATCATTTATCAAACCCTACTCATTGTAAAATAGTAACCAACCTCTGCATGTAAAAACTAGGGCATCACGATGTGGTCATGATTAAAACATGAAAATGATCGTGTTAAAAAAAACCAAACCAGAATCAAAACCATAAAAGTAAAACGAAAACAAGAAAACCTTAAACAAAAGAGATACGAAAAAAAACACATGAACTCACAGAGAATCATGAATTCGCATGAAAGAAAATAATCCAAAATGAACAGAAATAGAAAATGCAAAATAAAAATGAAAGACAAGAATAGAAAACCCTACCTCAAACACAAATAAATAGGTTAATTCCCTAAAGCAATCTGCATGTAAATGTCTCTCTTTCGATCGAATCACTCACACAAAATCTCCACTGCAACTCTAGTTCACTCTTCAATCCTTAACAATAATGATGATAACTACATGTTAATCCCTAATTAAGGTAAAAACTCAAAGTTTCACATGTGCACGACACCTGTAATTAATGCCATAAACGTGGTAGAGCGGAGTCAGAACTACAGAAGGAACTGGCACATTACTGTTGTGTGACTTCAGTAAAGTCAACGACCACAAACAACGAAAGTGGAATTGAAATGGAAAATGATTTAGAAACTTGTTTAACTTTCCAAATTGGTTCTCGTTCTGGTTTTGGTTCCCCTAACAAAGAGAAAAGCAAAACAAAATGATAAAATAAAACAAAAAGACCGAAATAAGAAAACTTAACACAAAAACCTAGTTTAAAACAAAAGACCAAAAAGCGGAGGCGGAAACGAAATGATATTTGATTTTGAAACTTTGAATAAATTTCAACTTAACTTCCACTTCGGCTCTGGCTCCGATAAAGAAAAAACAAAAAAAAGCAAAAGAAGACTGTCGGGATGGGAATCAGAATGAGTTTCGAAAGAAGTTTTAAAATCCAATTCGGTTCTGGCTCTGGTTCCGATAGAATAAACCAAAGAAAAAAAAAGTATGGAAAAGAAAGACTCCAAAATTTGTTTGACAAACAACCAAGGATAAAAAACATAAAGGGGGACCCATTTTGACCAAGGTAAAAGATGGGGTGGTTATGCAAGGCATAACAAATGGCAGCTCGGCTGGGAAAATGGTTTACCCATTTTCAAGACACCCAAGAAAAATTCAGTCACCCTTAAACTACTTGGCTTATGAAGAAATGCTAACTTGAATAAGATCAGATATATCTAGAATAAGGTTGAGTTGGAATCTCAGATGTATGTGCTCATGAGTTATTGCTGAATCTGAGTGTGTGCATATATATTATGCATCATTCTTTATAGATACTTTCTCTGCTCAAACAATTATAACTAAGATTCAAGCTACATAGGTTGAGTCCTTTAACTATCGTGCAATAAAATCCTAGGTATTGCTCCGCTGCCAGACAAACATCCATAGCCTCGACGGAGACACCTGTAGTTCTCTCAAAGCATTGCTCTACTGCTAGCCAGGTGTCCATAGCCCCGATAGAGATACTTGATTACCCATTTGATATTGAGTTTGCCTTTTCTTTCTTTCTCTTCATTATCATTTTTTTTACTCAAGCTTCACTTGTGGAAATATTTTATGCACCTTCCTCAATACTCAGACACAATGGATCTGAAATGTGGGTTGAGAACTATAATAGATTTCATGATAGTCTTGGAATCAGATTTTTCACTTGAATCAAAGGTAGAACCATCTTAAAATAGATAGGCATTTACTTAGGCAGATGTTTTTTTTTTTTTTCTAATTTGGTGACAGATTTTTTATCATAACTCATGAGATATTCACAATGTGTCTTCTATCCTTAAATAACTTTTCAAACCCAGATTAGAATGGTCATAAAACATGAGTTTTAGAACAATATCCTTTTCAATAATGATGATGAAAATACCTAAACCAATTTCTCTCCTATTACCAGTAGCATACTTTGAATAACAACCCCTTGTCTCGACATGGACAAAATGAAGATCCCCAATGAAACAAGACAAAACAAAAAAAAGAAAAACAAAGAAAAAGAGAAAAAAACACAAAAAAAAAAATAAAAAACAAAATAAAATAAAAACAAAAAAGAAAAAACTTAATTACATATGATACAGTATAATACATTTTTTTTAAAACATCAGATCTTTTATGAACCAAAATAGTGCTTAAGAAACTGGCCATTAACTGGTAATGGAACAGGCTCTCCTGTTAAGGTACTTAAACGAAAAGCATTCTCGCCTACTATCTCAACCACTTGATATGGACCTAACCAGAGTCTATCAAACTTTTGGTGATCTCCTTTCTTTTCTCTGGATTTATCCCATAGTAATACAAGATATGATATCCTAAAGGCTTTTATCTTGGCTCTTTTATCAAACTAGCATTTGACGATAGCCTAATGCTTAGAGAATTGTTGTAAAGTAGCATCTCTTTTCTCTTCCATGTTAAGAAAATTAAGTAATTTAACCTCAATCCTATCATCCTTGGTATAAAATTCCTGCATGAACTTAAGAACACGTATTTGTAAATGGATCAGGAAGACTAGGTCTTGGCCATAAACTAACTTAAAAGGTGAATTTCCTAGAGCTTCTTTGATTCGGGTTTGATCTGCCCATAAGGAAAATCTCAACTGGGTGTGCCAGTCTCTAGGATTATTTTCTAGAAATTTTCTTATCACTTCCAACACGTTTTTATTAGTGGACTCAGCCACTCCAATTTCCTGATGGTAGTAATTAGATTAATACTTCAAAATAATTTTATGTTCATAAGCCCATTGAATGAATTCAGCAGAAGAAAAAGCAGGGCCATTATCACATACCAGAGCAAATGGAACTCCAAACCTGGTTGTGATGTTCTCAGTCAAAAATTTAATGACCACCTTAGTGGTGCTATTTTGTAGGGTTGGGCCTTAGTCCAACATGTATAGTAGTTAGTTGTAGTCAAGATGAATTTATGTCCTACAAAAGAATTGGGATTAATAACACCTATAAAATCCAGGGCCCATTGAGCAAACGGCCCTACCTCATACATTGGTTGCAAAGGCATTGTAGGATTTCTTTCCCTGGGTGGAAAAGTTCGGCATACATGACAGGTTCTAACATGTTGGTGTGCATCTTGAAATACATAAGGCCAATAATAACCTGATCTAAGAATCTGATGGGCCAAAGCATCTACAGATCCATGTCCTGTTCCATGTCTTCCATGAAACTCATAAATAGCATGCTTGGCCTCTTGTTGATCTAAATAATGCAAGTAAATCCCTTCAAAATTCTTTCTATAAATGGATCCCATTTTAAAAATATAGTGAGCACTCTTCATTCTCAATGCTCTCCTTTGAGTAGCATTCATTCCTTCTGGACATCTATTATTGAGGAGGAAGAAAATCAAGTCTACGTACCAAGGATCCTTTGTAAATGACTGGACGGTGTACTGCTAACAAGTGATGTTTTTGTTCACATCTACCATTGCTTTTGATAAACCTTTCCCTTGAACAAGCTTCATCAGATGAATCTCTAGGTCGAATTTTTGTAGAATTGCCATCCACTTTCCTCTTCACTCTCCTAATTCACTTTGCATTAAAAGAGACTTCATAGCTGGATCTAGAACTATAGCCATTACTTGAATTTGAAGAATGTAATGTTTGAACTTCTTTACCGCTCGTACCAATGCAAAGGCTTGTTTCTCTATTGGTGGGAATCTCACTTCTGCATTTTTAAATGGAGAGCTCATGAAGGTAATAGGTCTCTCTTCTCCCTCTTCTCTTCATTGTGTTAACACAACTGGACATGAATGGTTAGATGTAAAAGAATAGATATAAAAAGGCTTTAAATAATCTGGGCTTGTCAAAATAGGTGCCTCACATATTGACTGTTTGATCTACGAGAAAGCAGATTTAGCCTCATCACTCCATTCAACATTTTCCTCTTTCTTCATAATTTCATTTAGAGGTTTGATGATCTCCACAAACCCTGTTATAAAATTTCTAACAAAATTGATCCTACCGAAGAATGATCTCATTTCTTTCTTGTTGCCTGGCTTTGTCAATTTCAAGATAGCCTCCACTCGATTAGGGTCTTTGGATATCCCTTCTTCTGATATGATGTGACCTAAAAGTTTCCTTTCAGATACTCCAAACACACACTTCTTTGGATTGAGAGAGACACCATAACTTATACATTTCTTGAGAACTTTTTCCAAATCAGCAGCATGGTCTTCTCTATTCCTAGAGAAGATGGTTAAATCATCCACATAAATAATTATACATTTTCCTATCAAGTATTTGAAGGCTACATCCATTTCCCTTTTAAAGGTTGCTCTTGCACTGATAAGACCGAATGGCATCCTCTGATAGGCAAACGTGCCCCATTTGGTGGTGAAAGTTGTCTTCATTCTATCCTCATGACTGATAAGAACCTGATTGTACCTAGAATAGCCATCTAAAAATGACATCATCTGAGACCCATTAACCTTTTGTAGTATTTCATCCAAAGAGGGAAATGGATAATTATATTTCTGAGAGGCTTTGTTTAGATTTCTAAAATCAACACATAATCTGATCTCACCATTCTTTTTGCATACAAGAAAGATTATTCTTGCAGATAGGAGCTTTGGCACCTCTTTCTAGATCAGGGGTTCAATTAAAGCATTGATCAGGTGTTGTTTCTGATGAAAGGGCTTGGCTTCTAGCTTGAGAGGTATGGTATGTGTGATCACCGAAGTGTCAATGGTTTTTAAATCATCATAACTCCAAGCAATGGCTGCAATGTTTTTCTCTAAAACTTTAACTATCTTGTCCTTAATTTCTTGAGGACAAGTCTTTCCTATGAGAACATTCCTTTTAGGGCCTGAGTGAGCCAGATTGATAGATTCATATTTCCCTCCTTCACTCTCTATAGGCACCCATTGATGAGCCCGTGTGTCAGAATCAAATATTCTCTCTAAAGCTACCATCCCTTTCAGAATTCTATTACTTTTCAAATCCAATATCCCTTCTTCACCCTCCTTCTCAGGATCTCAATCTCCCTAATCTCTTTTAGATTCATCTATTATCTACCCTTCAAAAACATCGAAACTTGCCAAAAAGACCAATGTATGCTGATCATCATCAAATACCTAAAAATTTTGGACATTATCAGGGATAGCTGGGACTAAAATTAGTTCAACTGAAAATCTCTTTCGATTAGAATCTTGCATGGGTTCCAATGTGCTAGCAGCAACAACAAGCACATCTACAATTTGATTAGCTTCTCTAGGGATTAGAGTAATCCCAAAAGCATCAAAGTATTCAATTAAGTTCTAGACTTTGTTTCTGTACGTAGCCAATCTTTTGTTATGACAAGTATACTGGCTATGTACCTTTTTTATGATTACTTCAAAATCCCCCATAACTATGAGAGCAGTAACCTTCTTTCTATGAGAAAACATAAGTCCTCGAGAAAGTGCTTCATACTCAGCCATGTTGTTTGTGTAGCCAAACTGCAATCTGTAAGATGCAAAGTAAGTTTTCCCTTTCGGGTTGGTTAGTTCAATCTCTGCTCCGCTTCTTGCCTTAGATTTGGAACCATCAAATTTAAGAGTCCACAATTGGTCTTTGGCTAGGAGTTCTTTCTTTTTAGGGACAATAGGGGATGAATTACTTGGGATATGTGGCAGCTCAGACTTTTGTTGGTCATTAGAAATTGACTTTGGACAAAGCTCACTTGAATATTTTTCTATGTTTTCAACTTGCTCATAAATCACTTCCTGAACAACTTCTTGGGTTAAATTGTAATCCAACTAATCTTTCATCAATGCCTTGGGCATTGGAAAAGTATCTAGGGTAGGTGTATTGAATAGGAATTGAGACACCTCAACCTCTTCTTGAATTTTAGAGCTCAGAACTTGAGTTTTCTGTACTAGTGAGGAACCTTCCTCTTGAGAAAGGCTAGTCTTGGTGAGAATGGTAGCATCCTTAACTTGGAAAGAAAACTCATTGATAGGGGTCTAGGGTTTCTCTTGACATATTTGTTGAGGTTGGCCTACATGACTTAATATATCTAGGCATGATTGGCATGTTAACTCTGAATGATTGTGATAATGAATCCTACACCAATTAGGAAGTATCAAACTACTCAAATCAGTTTCTTCTCCTAAAACTGGCTTATCTTATTGAAATTTCCTTATTATAACTTGTTGGTTGATGCAGATCATTGGGTCACTATGTTCTAGGGGCAATGTATCCCCAAGATTAAGTATAGAGAAGGTACAGACTTCCTCTTGTTTGTAAACTCCTATTTCAGTCTCAAAGTATGCTACTTCATTTGAAGCATCATACTCTGTAATCATATGCTCGAGTCTCGGTTCACTCTCAATCCTTACCTATGTTGCAACCCCTTTCCAAGGTAACCACATGTGAGAGAAATTCAAGGACAAAAATCCCCCAATACTTTTCATCAGCTCCTGACTTAGGAGCATACCATATGTCTCTGGGATGTCATCCACTTTGATATCTATGTAGGTCTGGATCCTTGGATTTGATCCAACCTACACATGCATGTTCTTTAGTTCTCCTACAACATTGACCTCAGTTTTGTCTAACTGAATCACTTTCTTATTGGTTGGGATAGGACTTAATCCTAACTTCTTACATATTGAAAAGGGCATAACATTACCCGATGCTCTAGAGTCCAATAAACAGTTATGCAAATTCTTTCCAAAAATCATTAAACTTAAAAGAAAAGGTGGGGTACTAGTCTTACCTTTATAGATGGTTGCATTTGTCTCTTTCATGGGAGTCTCCTTACCTTTTCCTTTTAAGCGGTTTGTGTCCTCCAGGGCCTTCAATACTACTTCATGTTGAGCTGGGCACCACTTCATGATGTCAAAGAATGACGATGATGTCTTTTGCTTCTATAGTTCTACAATAAAATCAAATTCCGACTCATTCCTCACTTGATATTTAGGAAAAGGAGGCAGATTACCTCTATTCTGAGAGTCAGAAGGTCCCTTTGGTGGTAGTGGGTTATTATCTACATTTTGGTTAGGTGGGACCATGTTGTTTGGAGGTGAAAATGTAGTAAATGGTCCCTTATTCTGATTTCTCAGAAAGTGACCACCTTTGGACTGAAAGGCTTGGGCATCATACACATCCTCCTCTGGCTCATTATCTCCCTACATGGGAAATTGGTACTTCTCTTCAATAGTCTCATAAGTCATAGCAATACTTACTGTCCCATTATCCTGATTGGAGTTTCCTACTAGAGGATGGGCATCAGGTTGTGCAATCTTTACAATTTTCTTCATTTCTGGGCAATTAACCTCAGAATGTGTTGTAGTATCGTGTAGCCTGCACCAATTAGTCATGAAATTAAGGTCAACCACATTAGTAGTATGTGATCTCTCCTCACCTGATTGATAATTATGAGGAGCTCCCCCATTGTTAGGTCCATTATTCCACTACCTATTGTTGTTGTTGAACCTCTGGTTATATCCTCTATTCTAATTTTGGTAATTTTGGTTAGAGGAATTCTAATTCTGGAAGTTCTAGTTGGTGCTCTGGTTCCCATTCTAATTGGATTAATTTCCCTGGTTTTTGTAACCTCCCTGGTTCTGATAATTTTGATTTTGGTTGTGGGGAGGGTTTTTCCTAAGCTATGCCATGTCATTAGACATTTGAGATAGAGTCTTCTTGAGAGTTTCTAGCTCACATGTTAGTTGAACAGTTTGTTCATTTTGCACATTCTGTACTATGGATGGGGAATGAACATGGGTTGATCCTCCCACTTGTTGTTGTCGATTTGGAGGTTGTTGGGAAGAATCCTGCATGCCATTTCTGAAAAAGGGCATGGTAGGTGGGGCTTGTAACTCAGACACAGGTCCGTATTGGGAGTAAGGCATCCCTGAGATAGTATTGTACAATGGTGGGTTAGGCATCTAATAATTCATGGGAGGAAGAGTTTCTCCTAAACCTCTTGATTGCAGACTTATCTATTGTTGCAATTTGATAGCTAGATGATACACCTTAGACAAAGAGTCAATATCATTGGCCTAATAAGTTCTCTACAAGAATAGGCCAATCAAAGGATCAACAACTCTTAAATATGCCTGAATGACAATGTTCTTAGCTACTAAGTAAGGATCTTGCAACCTAGGAAACATCCTTTGGAATCTAGTAATGAATAGAGGTAGTGGCTCATGATGTTCCTTCCTTATGGTGGAAAATTGGTGATACAAGATGGCAAGGTCCACATAAACTAGAAATTGATTAATGAATGCATTTTCTAAATCTTGCCAACCCAAAATAGATCCCCAAGGCAAATTTAAGTACCAATTATATGCCATGTCCCCTAAAAAATAAGGAAACAATCTACATACCACATCCCAATGAGAAACTTGAGCACATATACAAGAATCTTTGAACACTTCTACATGCTCCTCATCACTTCTTGATTCTCCATGCATGTACTTGGAACAAATTTTTATTGGGTTCTTCGGTGAATCATGGATTCCTCCTAGAATAGTCCCTAACGGAGAGGGGTTATTCACAAAATAAGCCATGGGTAAGATTGGTTGAGCAGGTGGTGATATAGGCCAAATTGGTGGTGATACTGGCCTAACAGGTGGGAGCGATAGTGGCTGAGCCAGTGGTGGTGATGTAGGTTGAACTGGTGGTGGTGTAGGTGGATTTGGTTGAAATCCAGGTGGAGTAAGTGGTGGTGGCAATGTAGGTATCAAAATTCTATGTGCATGGGGTTTGGATTTCTTCCAATGATTCAAGATTAGTAGAGGATTTGAGAATCCTCCTGTATTTCTTTGGTCAAAACAACCCAATGCGAGCCAACTTGTTCCTTTGGCCCTCCTAGCATCAGATTTCTTGATGGTGAAAATGACCCAAACAACATTAAACAAAATATTTCTATTATATTTCTCTTGAAAAATAAAGACAAAATATAGCAGCCTAACTCCCAAGGTAAACCTGTAATTATATTCAAGTGTAAATAAAATAACAAAGTATCTCTGTAAAAACTATGAAAAATTATATCTCCTACTATCAAGTGGCTAATCTTATTTTCATCAGCCAACCCTTACAATATGATATCCCAAAGGTATTTATAGATGTACAAAATCCGAAGTCCTTTCTATCTTAATTTGATCCACCTTTTTAAAAATTAAAGTCTTCTTGGAAACTCAGATCAATTTGATCTCTAGTTCCCATCCTTATCATTTAGTTAAACTAGAGAGAAGAAAATAGAAGAGAAAAGAAAGCCATACACCTCTAATACTGCCAGTCCTACATGCGGAAAAGAGACAAAAGCCATGCATGCATGAGATTATCAATTATGCATGAAAATTTTTCTTTGCAATGTACTCGTCATAACTGGGGAAGACTTGTTGGAGCACATCCAAATCTGGCCCATCAACCCAACTGTCTTCAAACTTGATCCTTTCTAATTCCACAGTAGCAAATCCTCTCATGTCCTTTAGCTTTTTCAACTCCCTTTTAGCTGCCCTAATCTCTTCTTTAATATCCATTAACCGATCTAACAGAAAATCCTCTCCATCATCTCCCTTTTGGATGACCTTTTTAAACCTATCATCCCATTTCTCCTTTATTTGGCTCAAAGTTAGGCCCTCCTTTGCTAATATATTAACATTTAGTATAATAGCAATAACTGCTTCTAACCCCTCAAACTGCTCATTCAGATCCTTGATAGAATCTTGAACTTCATTTTTATGCTTGTATAAAAAGTCTGATCGAAACTGGAGTATGTTGGAGGTATTTTCCAAGAAACCTTTGTTGTCCTCTTCAAGTATTAACTGTTTTAGAAGAGTGGACTTTAGCAATTTATTAACTTCTTTTAGCTTCTTCCTATATCATCTGTACTCCTCCTCCTATTCTCCCAACAATTGGACATACTGATTCATCTCTTCTATTAACTCCTCTGTCATCTTGTAAACCTCAAAACTGTTATCTAGTACCTCACTTATTTCCTAATTTAGTTTATCATTCCATCTATCCAAAATCCCTACCTTACCCCTTACCTGCACCAAATCATCCGCCTCCTTCTTGCTAAGAAAAAATAGTGTCTCAATGGTGGCAATTTGTTGTGACCTTAGAGCAGAAACACTCTTCAAGAAAGTATTCAACTGATCTAATTGAGCCTTAAGCTCATCCTCTCTTTGCTTATCTTTCATCATTCTTGATTTAGTGGATGATGCTACCACATCTATCAAGTTCATCTATTGATCTCTTGTGGGTATCCCCAAGTTAACCGTGCCCAATTGATAATCAGTTAGTTGCATATCCCCTACATCCTTGTCCACCATCGGTATTGCACATTCAACAATGATCTCCCCTGCTTCAGTAACTCTAGTGGAATGCAGGATTTTGGCCTTCTTTTTGGGCCTTTCTTTTCCAATCTCCTTCATCATATCATCCCAATTGAGAGGCTATGAGGGTGTCACCAAATTCTTTTGAAGATCCAATTTCAACCAAGTTGGGGCACTTGGAATAGTGGTCATTATAGTTGAAGAAGAAGCAGCAATAGTAGAGGCATGTTGCATATTTACTTTAGGTTGAGAATCAACCCCTTGTACCTCTTGTTGTTCTTTCTCCACATTTGTTTGTGCAAGCTTTTCAGCTTCCTCCCTGTCCTTCTTCTCTTGTATCCTCTTGTCTTCTTCTTCCTTCTTCAACTTTTATTCTTCTAATCTTTTCTTCTCAAGTTCTTGGTTTCTCTCTTCCTCCAATGCCTTAAGTCTATCTGCATCTTCCTTTTTCTTTTGTTTCTTGGTCATCTCCTCGGCATATTTCTCTTTCTGCACATGTTCTGCTTCCTCCTTCTTTTTATAGGCCTCTTCAACCAGCTTCAATTTGGCCACAAGAACTTCTCTTTCCCTTCGTTGCTTTGCCTTTTCTTCCTCTAGATCATGATTTTTCTGCACTAACTCCAGCTTATCATTCTCTTCTTTGATCTTGAGCTCTTGCTCCCTTTGCCTTTGTTGCTTATGCACTTCATCAGCTCATAGCTTATCTTCCATTTGTTATTCCTGAAGTAAGGCATCAGCTTGTTCCTTAGCATCAATTATCTTTTGCTTCTCTATTGCCTCTACATGTGCTTGAGCATCTGAAGCCTTCTTTGCTTTCTCAAACAATGCCCATTGATCTTCCTTTGTTAAAATATGTTCAATTTACTCCTCTAGAGGCATCTTTTCTTATGCATATTTCTCTAATAAGGTCTCATCAGAGTCTGTTTAAACATCATGGATCTCCAACTCTACTCCTTTTCCCTTAAATGCTTTAGCTATACCATGAAGAGTTCCTTCAAGCATCTCTCTACTTTGTTTTTTGTGTAAGAGGGACTTGAGCAAATGACTCACCTATTGTTGGTGTTGAAACCACGGGTCCTATTTGGGCATCCCCCTCTTGTACTCCAGGTAAATCTTGAGTAGAGGCTTCAAGCTCAATCTCTTCAATGTTAGGAGGAAAGAACTCCAAAGGCTCCTTGGAAGGAAATTTCCTCTTGATTCTTTTATATCCCTTCCCCTTATTAAGAGTTGGTCCCTGAGGATTTTTGGTTCTTAGAATAGCCCAATGGATACTCCTATCCAAGACTGGCCTCCCTATTTTCTTGATTTCGATGGTCTCCTCACCATCCCAATCAACTGGATCCAAACTTTTGGTGCCACTATTCAATGCTTCATATGATGGATCCAACACAACTCCATCATCTACTAATGTATCAGGGATGTCATCTTTGATCCCAAATTCTACCATGAGTGAAATAGGCAACCTCTCATAATTTGTTTTCCTGAGGTCATACTCATCCTGAAGATCACTCCAGAAGTTCTCTAAAATATTGATTTTTTTGTCAAATACCGAAGGTAGCAAAGCATTCATTTTCTTCTTTGGATCAAAGTGCTTTCGAGCCGTGTACAAACCTAGCTTCAAATGTATCAATTAACCGCAAACTACCTTAGCTCCCACAAGATGTTGGCAGATATATTCACCCAATTGTATGGGAAACTTATGACAACCTATCTTGTGCTTTAACCCAAATTGGGCATTGACCCCCAGAGCTTTATAGACAAACTCCATCACAACCATCTTGTTCTTGCAACACCTTGGAAGTAAGTGGGGATGACCTTCAAATCCAACCGGCCTGAAATAAGTGAACTTGGGGTATTTGATATACCAACATCCCCATTCTATGATAAAGGCCACGACTTCCTAGCTCAATCTGTACCATGCATCACCATTAAGCTAGTTAATTATTACATATAAGAATGCATCATTAACTCTCCTAAATTGTGTTTCAGAAACTTGTAGAGATAGCTGATCATAATGATTCCATACTCTCTTTTGTCCATCAGCTTCTCCCAATATCACCACTCTGTTCAAACCTGGAAAGATACCTCCTCTAGCTGCCGCATAGACAACATAAGAAGTCATGAAAATGCTCTTGGTTTCCCTTATTCTAGTTAACTGATCATGAATATTATCTAAGACAATCATCAGCCAATCAAACTGTTGGTTTCCATTAAAGATTGTCTGAATGAAGGGAAACATCCACTCCTTGAAATGAAATGCATCCCTCTTCCCAAAGGCTCTAAACAACATCATTATCAGGTCCGATACTTCCTTGTCAAATTCTGTCCTCTTTGGCCGATCATGGAGCTTGATCAGAGACTTCCTCTCTGTTCTCAACCACTTCCTATTCAAGTGAGCCTTGTTGGCCTCCTTATGTTTTCTATATATATCTAAAGCATCTGCCTCATTTAACAATACTAGGTTCTTTGGATCAGGGACACTAAACATGTGCTAAAACATTTGAGGAGTTAGATCTATAATTATATTATCTTGTGAATCCATACATTGCCTAGTGGCTAGATTGTAAGCTCCTACTACTGTCATAATCAACTTCAGGCATTGGATGGATAGAGGAAATAAGGTGATGTGAGCCAAGTCAGACTGAACTATTCTTACAGTTCTTCCTGTTACATCCTTAGTGAATGTTTCTGAATATAACTCCTCAAAATTGAATGGGCCTAGATTGGTGTCAGTTATGTCAGACCAATCATATTCCACTTTGCTTGTAGTGACAACAAGACCCCTATCGTTACACCTCAAGGTATAAGGTAGCTACTTTGACTTAATATTCTTAGGCTTAGTTGCTTCCATTGAAGTTTCTATAGGCCGATTCCTTTGGGAAGCTTCTCCTAACACTCCTGACATTATTTAGCTTCCTTCAGCAAAACCTCTAATTAGATCCTTGAATAAACATCACAAAATATGCTTTAAAATCTTACCCTTCATATATCTACCAGAGGCGGAACCAAGCATAAAACATTATAAACAGTCTCCTTTTAAAACACTGTCAGGATCAGAGCCAAAACTGTTATTGAGATTACATAAATAACAAGGGGGACCAGAGTCAAAACAGGAATGATAACCGGAATTAGAACCAGAATGGGAACTGATTTAGTTTCATTCTGATTTTCTAATTTCACGTTCAGTTCCGCTTCCGCTTCCACCTAAGTTATCGTTGTTTTTTAAGCCTTCTTTTAACTATAAGCGGAGTTGGAAAGGGGATGAAAATGGAATTGATACTTGTTATAAAACTCGGTTCAAAGTCTAAATCAATTCTGATCCCACTTCCGCCTAAAATAACCATGACATCATAAGTGATTTTAACAGTTTGATAAATAACTTCATGATTTAAGGACTAGGTCACAGCAAAATGAAAGGGGCTTAAAAAAAAACACAATAAGACCATCCCCATATGACCAAGATGTGTCTGTACTATTTAGGGCATCATATTTAAATTAAAAACATGAACGCATCAAAACTCTAAACTAGAAAAAAGTCAATTCCAAATAACTAGGGCATGAATTTAACCCCATTTAAATTAACCAGATTGATACGAAACAAGATTCCTAAGTAAAAATAATCATTTATCAAACCCTACTCACTGTAAAATAGTAACTAACCTATGCATTTAGAAACTAGGGCGCCATGATGCGTTCATGATTAAAATGTGTAAATGACTGTGTTAAAAAAAACCAAACTAGAATCAAAACTAGAAAAGTAAAATGAAAACAAGAAAACCTTAAACAAAAGAGATACAAAACAAAACACATGAACTCACAGAGAATCATGAATTCACATGAAACCAAACAATCCAAAACGAACAAAAACAGAAAATGCGAAATGAAAATGAAAGACAAGAATAGAAAACCCTACCTCGAATGCAAATAAATAGGTTAATTCCTTGAAGCAATCCATGTGTAATTGTCTCTCTTTCGATCGAATCACTCACACAAAATCTCCACTAGAACTCTGGATCACTCTTCGATCCTTAACAAAAATGTTGATAACTACGCATTAATCCCTAATTAAGGTAAAAAATAAGAGTTTCACGCGTGCATGGCACCTATAATTAATGCCATAAATGTGGTAGAGCGGAGTTGGAACTGTAGAAGGAACTGGCACATTACTGTTGTGCAACTTCAGTAAAGTCAACAACCTAAAATATCATGAGTGGAATTGGAATGGAAAATGATTTAGAAACTTTTTTAACTTTCCAACTTGGTTTTGGTTCCAGTTCCTCTAACAAGTATAAAAGTGAAACAAAATGACAAAATAAAACAAAAAGATCGAAACAAGAAAACTTAACACAAAAACCTAGTTTAAAATGAAAAACCAAAAAGTGGAGGCGGAGACAGAACGATATTTGATTTTGAAACTTTGAATAAATTATGACTTAACTTCCACTTCGGCTCTGGCTCCGATAAAGACAAAACAAAAAAAAAGAAAAAGAAGATTGT
Source organism: Sequoiadendron giganteum (assembly GCA_007115665.2). NCBI lineage: Eukaryota > Viridiplantae > Streptophyta > Pinopsida > Cupressales > Cupressaceae > Sequoiadendron > Sequoiadendron giganteum. The sequence goes on from CM021102.1 coordinate 122,681,491, forward strand.
CGGGATGGGAATCAGAACGAGTTTCAAAAGAAGTTTTAAAACCTGATTCAGTTCTGGCTTTGGTTCTAATAGAATAAACCAAAGAAAAACAAAGTGTTTGAAAAGAAAGACTCCAAACTTTTTTTGACAAACAACCAAGGACAAAAAACATAAAGGGGAACCCATTTTGACCAAGGAAAAAGATGGGGTGGTTATGGAAGGCATAACATGACCCCTTAAGAAATCCCCTTAAGACATTGTATTATGACCCCTTAAGGCATCCCCTTGAGACATTGTATTATGAACCCTTAATACATCACCTTAAGTGAAAATATGACCCCTTGAGACATCCCCTTAAGATGTTCTATTATGAACCCTTTAGACATCCCCTTAAGACTTTGTATTATGACCCCTTGAGACATTCTATTATAAACCCTTAAGAAATCCCTTTAATAAATTCTATTATGAACCCTTAAGACATCCCCTAAAGACATTGTATTATGACCCCTTAAGATGTCCCCTTAAGACGCTGTATTATGACCCCTTAAGATGTCTCCTTATTTGTTTTCAATGTACCTGTTTGTTTTGACAGGTTATAAATTAGTATTGGATGCCATTATTTGTTTTGACAACTTATAAATTAGTATTGGATGCCATTATTTGTTTTGATGGCTTATAAATTAGTATTGGATTCCATTATTTGTGTTGACAACTTAAACAATAGTATTGGATGCCATTATTTGTTTTGACGACTTATAAAATAGTGTTGGATTTTATTATTTATAGAATTTATTAATGCTTTTGTTCTCTAATATTGTATGGTTTTGTTTATTTCTTACAATTTTATCCTTTTTGGTATATAAACAAATTGCTTTGGTTTGAAAATTATGATTTATTGACTAATTATTGATTGGCGTGAATTGAATAAGTTCATTGACTAATTATAGCTAATTATTGAATGTACACATCATGTATGAGATCACTAAATTTGTAAACTATAATTATTAAAATGTCCTATTAATTTCAACTTTAATTTCATATTTATATTTAATTTCACATTGATGTCCTATATTAATATCTTGACTATGAAAATAAAATGCATAAATGTATATGTGTAAATTAAAATTTCAAATAATAATAAAGTCCATAATTTATGTAAATATATTAAGTGCATGAAACCAATATATTAAGCGCATGAAAAAAATCCATCAAAGTTCAACCTATGAACTAAAGTCCAACTAAGTACTCAAGAACCATGAATTATAAAGTCCATTAGAGTACACGACAAACCAGAAATATAGTCCACAAAATAAACAAATATAACCCACAAAATCATGTTTATAGGTCATGTATTGTCTCTATAATCAAGAGACCTCTTTGTGCCATGCATACTATGTAGATGACCTAAAACACTCTATACAAGAGAAATATGAAATCATATGTAAGAAAATGAAAAAAAAAATAATGACAATTTAATTTATAATTCATCATATTAAAATTAAATTACTATCATATCTGGGTTTGGATTCTCTACTACACCTGAAGAAACCTCTACATTCTCATAATCAATCTACATAAAAAGGACAAAAAAAGTTGAAATTATATGCACAAGTCTACAATTAAAAATGATTTAATTGAAATTAATTTATAATTTATCATATTTTAATTGTACCATATCCATAGGTTGTGCACCCTCTTCTGCAGGACATGTATGCACATTCTCAACTACTAGATGTGTCACATGCTATAAATGAAAAAGAATTTAAAACATGTATTAGCTCAAATTATATTAAGATTCAATTTGAAATTTGAAATTATTTAGTTATATATTCACAATATATAATTTATAATTGAATTTAAATATAATAAAAAATTTAAATTACCATTTGATATGGAGCCTGCTCCACATGCCCTCCTAGAGGTGTAACTATGTATGGGTCAGGGCTGAAATTTGCACTAACAAAGTCCTACAAGATCAAAGTTAAAGCATGTACATAATTGAATTAGGTATATATATATATATATTCAAGTTTTCACATTTTATGTAGAAATTTTTGTAAACAACCTGAAAATCAGAGGCCTCACGAGTAACCGCAAAATCTAATGTTTGCCTAATGCCCATTTTGATTGTCGTATCAACCTAGACATACATGTAGACATATAACACAAGATTATAATATTTACAATTATACATGCACATTTCATATATAGTGAATTAAAAATTCATAATTGTAACTATACTAATGTAAGTTAAACAATTTACAATATAAATGTACCCACCCCTGGTCTACGACGACCAATAGTGGAGGAGTGCTCGACAAACCCTTGGGTGGAATCGACGTGGAAGCTGATTGACTCGCCTAAACCAACATAAATATTTCAAACATATATGTTATTCAATTATAAATTTAAAACTCAAGTTAAAAAACATTTCATTTATAATTTAAAAAATTGAAATCAAAATACCCCATAAGGGTTGCTGATTAGGACTAGTGTCGATGTATGTACTCGTGGAATGGATGATTGCCCCATCATTACTATCATCTATACACCAAACAGTTTGATTGTTAAAATGTATTGCAAAGTTTACTTTGATATATACATTCGTCGAAATTCTTATAAAATGAACATGTAGATGCATATTTATACCTGTGTACCAATGTCCTTAGGATGTTCGCCTCTTGTAAGAAACTATATAAATGAACTAATGTGACCAAATGAACCATCAGAATCTCCATGTCCACCCAAACTAGGTGTGGCTTGATCAGGTCCATAGCATACTTGATGGCAACTAGTACATACATGTGGGACAGGACTCAACACTCCTGGAGTGGTACTCAGACCAGCTCCATAGAACACTCCTCCATCATCATTGTCTCTATGCTCCCCACCCGCTATCGCAGAAGCATGCTGATCAAGGTCTCCTAAGAGTGTACTAAGGGAACCTAATGTCAAGACCATAGATCGATGATGCATAGGTGTAGGAATGGAAGGATCAGGAGCAACAACAAGGGGTTTTGCATGCACAGGGAATTGGAGATCAACCCTTTCCCCTAACCTTTGTTGTGGCATGCAACCACCAACGTCCTGAAATGATTTAAAATCAAAATAATTGGGCTTTTTCCCCATAAAAAACTCTACATATAATTTCCTCAAAAAATACAATGGGTACTCCCAATTAGCATGTGGGGGACTATCAAAAACCATATACCATCGATCCCAAAAATTTGCACTCATCTGTGGATGTATGCACCACCTCATGGATATTCCAATTTTTTTTGCAAGAATGGGTTGTCGAGTAACGGGGTCGAGAAAGTAGGGGTCTAGGTGGGATTTCGTTATCTTAAGGTCTAATATTTCTTTGTAAGAGAGACCATCAACAGAAAATTGTCTCATTTGTTCTTTGTCTCATCTACGCCTATCTAGATCAGAATCAATGGTCCTGATGGCATCCACAATGTTTTGCATTGCAAATGCAAAATGTCTAACATGGGGTGGAATCAATGCTTGACTTTGTATAGAATTGATTTGATTATTTATTGATGAAACTTGATCATTTATGCGTGCTTGTAAGTGAGCCTCATCAGATGCAACAGGTTGTGGAGGTGGCTGAGGTGGTGGATTGATGATACCATCAATATTAAAATCATCCATGATATGAGATATTCGTGTGCACCTGCATTAAATTATACTAAATTAACATACAAACTTTAAAAATTACAAGAAATAGTTAAATTTGAAACACACATGCAAATTTGTTTAAATATGATACATGCATACATATATTAAGATCATCTAAAATTGAAACACACATATACATTGATTGAACTTGATCAAGTAAACTATGCACATACATTTAAAATAAAAAATACCATGCATTTAACATACGTACATTTAACATGTACATACTTTTAAAATAAAAAATACCATGCATAATTTACATGCATACATCATTAAAGTAAACTATGTACATACATACCAATTTCAAAATTTAACAACTATATGTGCAATTTTAATACACGTGTACATAGTAAACAATAAACTTGAAACATTCACAAAAAGCTCATTTTATGTCCAACGCATATATATATCCATCTAGAACAAAAATCATAAATTCACGTCACATAAAATATCCATCGTTCACCAAATTCATAAATTCATAACTATTTAAGATCATTGTCTTAATTTAAAAACTATTGTGGCTCTCTACTGCATCTCTTCATTTATTTGTGTTTTCCTTTTCAGAATTAGAAGTTCTCCTCTCCTCTAGCCATTGTCGATGCTCATCTAAGATCCCATCCATAGCCCTGACAACATCAACAATGGTTTTCATCCTAGATGCAATCATCCTCATAGGTGGTGGTGCGGAAAATTATTCATTTTGAATAATGTTGATTTGATCTTGGATGGTTCTAACATTGGAATTGATTCGTTCTTGCAAACGAGCACCATCAATTTCAGGTGGTGGAGGTGGGGGTTATGAGGTGGAGTGGGTGGAGGTGGAGGTGAAGGTGGTGGAGATGGATGGTGTAGAGGTGGATTTTGAATATTATTGAATCGATCCATGTGATCTCTAGACGATATGAGTGAACCTGCATTAGATTTGTAATTTCAAAATGTAAGATACATGTTTAGGATTTATACCCTTAAACCATTCAATATAAATGGCCTAATTGAATACATATGATAAAATAAACTTTTAAGCCTCATTTATGTCTAAGGAATGTTACTTAAATGAAAATACAATTAACTATTAATATAAGATAATTTATGAATGTTATAGGGTTTATGGTTTAGAGTTTAACATAGATCCCCTTAAGCCATCCTATCACCATAAACCGTAAATTAATCAACCTCAATCATGATTTATCTCATTCATATTATAATCTTGCATGATCTAATTATTTTTAAATTTGGTTTACAAAACTTAGGGTGAAGTTTTGGTGTCCCTTTGAATATAATGAACTTGCAAGTTAGTGAAGAACATTTTCTTGTGGAACAGTTGATTAAGGTCCTAAGACGAAATTAATGTTTTAGTGAAGAACATTGGAATAGTTGATTGAGATAGGTCTTGTTTCAACTGACCAACCTAGATCATGAAATATCATTCATATTATAATCTTGCACAATCTTGTTATTGTTAAATTTGGTTGCCTTGGGCAACTTCACCAAATTTTAAGATTTTTTTTGATCCCATTAATAAATGTCATATTAGGACCCCTTAAGACATTGATTTACGATTTAGGGTGATAGGATGGATTAAGGGGATCTATGTCTAGTGAGGTCCTAGGAAAAACTAACATGACTTAAGGGAATCAAATTTGGTGGAGTTTCCTAATGAAACCAAATTTTATTTTAGGGTCCTAAGACAAAATGAATGCTTTATTGAAGAATATTTTATTGTGGAATAGTTGATTGAGATAGGTCTTGTTTCAACTGACCCACCTAGGTCATGAAATATCATTCATATTATAATCTTGAACAATCTTGTTACTGTTAAATTTGGTTGCCTTGGGAAAGTTCACCAAATTTTAAGAACTTATTTGATCCCATTAAGAAATGTCATATTAGGACCCCTTAAGACATCGATTTATGATTTAGGGTGATAGGATGGATTAAGAGGATCTATATCTAGTGAGGTCCTAGGACAAAATAACATGGCTTCAGGGAATCAAATTTGGTGGAGTTGCCTAAGGCAACCAAATTTGATTTTAATGTCCTAAGACAAAATGAATGTTGTAGTGAAGAACATTTTCTTGTGGAACAGTTGATTGAGATAGGTCTTGTTTCAACTGACCAACCTAGATCATGAAATATCATTCATATTATAATCTTGCACAATCTTGTTATTGTTAAATTTGGTTGCCTTGGGAAACTTCACCAAATTTTAAGAACTTATTTGATCCCATTAAGAAATGTCATATTAGGACCCCTTGGGACATTGATTTATGATTTAGGCTACTAGGATGGCTTAAGGGGGTCTATATCTAGTGAGGTCCTGGGAAAAAATAACATGGCTTAAGGGAATAAAATTTGGTGGACTTTCCTAAGGCAACCAAATTTTATTTTAAGGTCCTACGACAAAATGAATGCTTTAGTGAAGAACATTTTCTTGTGGAATAGTTGATTGAGATAGGTCTTGTTTTAACTGACCAACCTAGATCATGAAATATCATTCATATTATAATCTTGCACATTCTTGTTATTGTTAAATTTGGTTGCCATGGGAAACTTCACCAAATTTTAAGAACTTATTTGATCCCATTAAGAAATGTCATATTAGGACCCCTTAAGACATCGATTTATGATTTAGAGTGATAGGATGGCTTAAGGGGATCTATGTCTAGTGAGGTCCTAGGACAAAATAACATGGTTTAAGGGAATCAAATTTGGTGATGTTTCCCAAGGAAACCAAATTTATTTTAAGCTCCTACGACAAAATGAATGCTTTAGTGAAGAACATTTTCTTGTGGAATAGTTGATTGAGATAGGTCTTGTTTGAAATATCATTCATATTATAATCTTGCACAATCTTGTTATTGTTAAATTTGGTTGACTTGGGCAACTTCACCCGATTTTAAAAACTTCTTTGATCCCATTAAGAAATGTCATATTAGGACCCCTTAAGAAATTGATTTACAATTTAGGGTGATAGGATGGCTTAAGGAGATCTATTTCTAGTCAGGTCCTAGGACAAAATGACATGGCTCAAGTGAATAAAATTTGGTGAAAAAATGATGTCCTTAGCCTGTTTAGGGTTTAGAGTTTAGAGTTTAGGGTTTACGGTAATACGATGGCTTAAGGGGATCTTTGTAGTAAGGTTCTACTACAAAATGAAATGGCTTAAGGGAATCAAATTTTGCTTAAGGGGATCTTTGTAGTAAGGTTCTACGACAAAATGACATGGCTTAAGGGAATCAAATTTGGTGGAGTTGCCTAAGGCAACCAAATTTGATTATAAGGTCCTAAGACAAAATGAATGCTTTAGTGTTGAGGGTTTAGATTTTAGAGTTCAGGGCTTAGGGTTTAACAAACTTAGGGTGAAGTTTGGGTGGCCCTTGGAATAATGGACTTGCAAGTTAGTGCCTAGTTTATGAATATTTTTTTATTTTATGACTAGATTGACTATTATTGTAATAGAAACACATAGTTACATGTAATTAATATTGAGTTTGATGTATATTTTAACTGGATGTTTTTTTAATTGAATATAAGATTATTTTATTTAGTATTTTTTTCATTAATATTAAACTCACTTAAATGAATTTTATGATATAAAACATGTATAATATAAAATTAGTTAATGTTGAATTGAAAGAACCTAAAAGAACTTAGAAAACAAAAATATTTAGATTATTTAGTGTCTAGGTAACTAGTGCAAAAATTTAAATCCTAGACCAATCCTCTAAGTACATATATATGGTAAATCCTAAACCATGGATTTAATCATTAAAATTTTAAAATTTAAATTGAAAATTTTCCAGCCCTTACACATTTAATAATAAATTATGAGCCAACGAAACTTACTTAGTATTCAAAAGCATTCAATTGTCTTTATTTTATCATTTAATTACACTTGATCATTATTCACAAATCATTTAAATTTTTGAAAGTACTATATGCTAGGAACACTTCAATAGGAGGACCTAAATTTAATCTAATTATGCATCACCATTTCCAATTTTGAATACTATTCTCCTCGATCATTTCCATAATCATGAACTTGATCTTATCATGAGGGCTAACCTATGAGAACATTACAATTGAGATCCAACACTCACCCCTAGGTGTTTTTAAATGCCACTACTTAATAACTTAAATCTTCATTTCTAATAGAACTAATTTCTATGTGTCAAGTAACCCTCTCATTTAATTTCACAAAAAAAAAATATTATGCATATGCCCTAAACTCTATTCTTTAAATTAATTTATATATTTCTTATGATTATTTTTCTCAAAAATGTATTTAAAAACTATATTTTTCTTCACAATAGATTATAACTTAAATCTTAGTTTCTAATAATTAATTGTTCAAAATCCTCATTTTTTCTCTAATAGAATAGACATCTATATTTTTTAAAGAGAGTTGATTTATTTACCATCCCTAATTTAATTTACATTTCATAAAAATACCACATTTCTTCTTAAGTAGTTCAACTTCAATTCAAGAACCCTAGATCCCTAGATGAAGCTAGATTTTGAATTTAGTCCTCACTTAAGGTTTTGAATAGAACCTAGATGAAGCTAGATTTAGAATTTAGTGTGTGTTTTTTTTTTATTTCATCTTTTTAATAGATTGATTATTTGACCTAAAATTAATTATCAAAATTCATATAAAAGATAGTTCTAAATGAAAATTCATATAGCAATAATGTACTCATTTCACAAAAAATGGAAAGTTTATCTAATCTAATTATAATTTAACATATCATTTTATCCATACAATGCAAATCAAATTTAAAACATTTAAGCAATGCAAAAGAATTTTCTTGAGCTCAAATATTAGAATTTTAAAAATCAAAATGATTTGTTCGATTTCAATTTAGGGTTTTAGCAATATTTATTGTTTCAATTCAATTCAGGGTTTCAATTTCTAAGCAATTAGGGTTTTTAATACAATTTTTTAGTTTCAATTCAAACTAGAGTTTTGAAATTATTATTTTTTGCTTTTATTTGAATTCGAGATTTCAAAAAGCTTAATTAGGGTTTCTAAATGCAAATTTTCAATTTATTTCAATTTCTAGGGTTTTGAAATGCAAATTTTTTGTTTCGTTTCAATTAGCATTTTGAAAGTCAATTTTTTTTTGTTCCATCAAACAATTCAAGTTTCAAAAGTTAAATTTCATTTCTAAAATACAATTCAAGTTTGTTTTTTTTTGTTCTATTGAAAATCTTCACAATTTGACATAATTTTTTAATCTATTTCTACAATTTCTCATTTCAAAAATAACACGAAATAAAATGCTTAAAATGTAAATAAAAATTGAAATAAACATGCTATAAACAATAAATTTACAACAATTTCAATTTTGAATGAAAAAATGCAAAAAATAAGGAAGAGTACGAGTACCTGGAGGTCTTTTGGGAGTCACTATTGCTCTCGAACCGGGATCCTGTACGCACAGGTGAAAATGAAGATTTCTTCATTTAAAAAAAAATAAATAGTCTTACAAAACGGGATCCCTTTTTTTACAAATCGGGATCCCGTTTCCTCTCTGTAGGTTCAGGACCCTCTAGCAAACAAGATCCCATTTTTCATAAAGCAGGATTCTGTTTTTGCTTAGCTGATTTCATTTTTTCAACTAAGGCAAAAACTTCCACATTTCGTGGACCCAAATTTGTGCATTTACCCTAAGTAGATAAGAAGATCTATTCACCAATAGGTAGAGAGAGAAGAATAAATAGGAATAGATAATAGAAGACAACTTTATGTACAAGATTGACTATAACAAAGATATAAGGAATGTAATGGATGATTATGAAAATGATGAATATAAGAGACTCTAAATTCTAGTATATCTTATGTGTGTTTTCTTTTTATTCTAATCTACAACTAGTCTTGGGGTTCAAAATATATTATAGTGTCTGCTCAATAGGACCTACTCCAAGGTTATAGATTGCAAGTAGAAGAGATATTTTGAGAATAGAAATATAGTCTTTATCCCTTATATTTCTTGCTAATATTGGTGCCATCGGTGGGACCCTAGTTAGTCTCTTTCAAGGCTTACTAAAAATTTTCAAATCTTAAAAATTTTACCAGACCAAACAACAAATAACATATCAGATATAATCGATTAAAATGTCATCTTCTTGAAGTCTACCTTGTGAGAGGGTGTTAGGTGCCAAGTGAATGAGAAAAAAAAAGGGAGAAAGATCTAGAAGGACTTGTGCAAATATGTGACTATTGACAAAAACTATGAAATAACTACCATGGAACATAATATATGAGTAATGTAATCCCAAACCTTAAACACCCATTGTCAAGAAAAGATAAAGGAAAATCATAAGATATTAAAAATTGAATTAATTTAAAAAGAAATAAAGAATGTTTAGCCCTAATGGAGAGGAGAAAATAAAAAGTAAAGTATAAGTAGAAAGAGTTCAGAGAAACATAGGAGAAGTATGGAAGTGACCAAAAAATCAAGGTTAGAGCATGCCATTGGGGGTGTTGCTAAGCAGGTCATGGTGGGTGCCATCATCAAAATAGAAAATGATAGCAAGAAGAAGGAGAAAACACCAAAAAATATAAGTCTATTATTGAAAGGAACGAGAAGAATCTCAAGCAACTTTGAAAAATTAATACACAATCAAGAATCCAAAATCTTACTAATAGAGAGAAGTTGTAGCACAGAGGCTCCTACCCTGTCAAAACCTTCACCAAACCCTAAAATAAACTAGAATTAGATGATTACAATTAAACTAGATTATATTTTCAAAGAGTTCATACAGACTCCCAATAAAGTCCTATCAGTAAAAAATGATTATTTGAAAAAGATAATTATTAAAATCATAAACAAATTAAGAAATGAAGAAGAATATAAAAGGGAAGATGAAACCAAGGGTGAAGATAATAGGAATTAACTAATAAAATTAAATTTACTAACAACAATATGAAAAGAAGTTATGAAAAGTCACAACCCTTAGGTTGAGACTCATCCCCATTAAGGTCTAAAATTAGAAGAGTTGTAGTACAAGAGTTACAAAATCAGGGAGATAAAAAGAAAGAAGAGAAGAAAGAGTAAGATACCCCATGGACTAAGATATTAGGACAAGAATAATTTGATATTAAACTTGCAAGAGATAAGGGAAGAGAAAGTAAACCCAAAAATAACATTAAGGAGGAAACTAAACCAATAAAGAAAATGACACATAAACCTAAGAGAACACTACATTTAGAACAAGGTTCAGATGCATCAATACCATAGTGAAAACACCTATCTTCAAGGAAGATACCACCAAATAATTGGAACATGTATTTATTTTAGAATTTTTATGGGAAAGATTAGGGAAAGATGAATACAAGGATAAGTTATTAGACTTTGTAGGGTCACTAAGAAAAGAAGAATTGGAATGGTAGATGAAAACTACACACAACACAAAGCTACATGGAAATAATTTAGAAAAGAATTCTTAGCCAACTTTGGGACACTGGAGGTTCCAAATAAAAGTGTTACCTAGATGAGGAATTTAACACAAGGAGAAAAGGAATCCATTGAGAATTATGACAAGAAGTTTAAGGAAGTATGCGGGAAGTTGGAAGAACCATTGACAAAGAAAGAGAATATTCATTGGTTTATTTCTAGATTGCATAAGGACATTAGATATGAAATAAATAGAAGAATATTTGATACATATACCAAAATAATCACCATGTCCTACTAGATTGAAGATCAACCTTGGAGGAATCTGGAAAGAGGATAAAAGAGTTGAAATCCTAGAAGCTTTACAATTAAAGGTTTAAAAGTTCATATAGCAAGAAATCAATGCCAACAAACGTAGTCGACTGGATATAATTTTGTGCACATATTGTAATGGAGAAGGGCACATCCAAAATGAATTCCCCAAGGATAGAGCAAAAAAGACATTAGCTATCATGGTGAAAATGATAAAACCTAACTCTATGTATTGTGCTAGTTGTCAAGAATACCTAATAGAAGATTTTCCAAAGTATATACCTCCTATTCGAAATGGAGGAAATCAAGGAAATTATGGAAACCAATGCTATCACAATCACAATTAAAGTATCGATAAAAATAGTGATACTAGCTACCCAATTCCACCCTCACAAGATAACAGAAATTCCTAAGCCATGTGAAACAACCAACAACTAGGTTATCCATAAGATAATAGGCAGTTTAACTATAGAGGAAGAATATTCTACAATATAAGATTAGAATGATTTTCATAGAAGCTCAAAGGTGTGAAAATTGGTTTGAACCAGGTTAAGCATGTGTTGGAATTCACAATGAGTGTTCCTCTTCCTAGTGTTGCATATATTCTTCTGGGTCTTTCTCTCTACACGTTTCATGTTAATTGTTTTATCCTTGACTGACTTGGAGATGTAATATTTTTGTTGTTATAGGCTGGCACATGTAATTTAATCAATGTAATATCATGTATGAATTTTAAACCTAGTTTATCTAGGTCATTGTGTGTAGATTCATGATGATAAATGCATGAGCAACTGAAAGAGAAAGAACAGTTGTGGACGATCATCTCTGGTTTCAACTTGATCATATCTCTATGATAAAAGGAAAGTGTAGAAGTGTTCTTAGTTCGTGTTGGAGTTAGTGAGCCAAAGGAAAAAATTATTGATTTCTTAAAGTAGTGAGCTTGTAAGCAGCTGAGAATGCATTTGAAGAAGTGACAAAGTAGAATTAAAATCATCAAAAGAGAAGTGCCAAAGAATAATTGCAATCATCAAAAGGAGTGAGCTTAATTATCAATTTCAGATAGTTGAAGGATTGTCATTATGTAATCATTCTTGAGTGTGCGCTCAAATTAGGGATTTTTAGCTTCCTTGGGAGTGACTGTAAAATCTGTAATCAAGGATTTGTAGCTTCCTTGGGTTGTAGCCCTAAAAATAGATTGTAAATTTTGTTCACCTTGTGAGGCTGAATTAGGACAGTAGCTCCTAGTAGCTTTTCTCACTGTGTTTCTCCCTTGTGGGGTTTTACACATATATCTAGTGTTATGTTGTGCTTTGCATTTTCTTCATCTTTCATGTTCTTGCTTATGTGGGAGAGTTTAAAGTATTTAACTATTCTAGAGGGTTTAAGATTTCATAGAACACCGATTCATCCCCACTCTCAATATTCTAGTGTGTTCACCAATTCTTACCTATTCCTATAATATGATGTGTGGGAGAATTGTATTTTGTATATTATTAAATTTTAGATGATCATGTTTTGATATTATTATTCTATGTCCTGATTATTTGTCTCCTCTATGGCTATTTCATTGTTATGCTTGATTTAAGTGGAACTAAAGTGTGTGTGTGATTCTATGCCAAGTCCCTTGAAAGGGGATGGATGCATTTAAATTTGTAGGTGTTCTTGGGTTTTGTGCATGATGTGAGCTTTCCATAGTCATTATTATTATGTTTTGGTTCATGAATATATGCTTTAATATATATGATAATTAAATGATATCATAAAATTTATTATTTGAATGTAATAGAATTATGGATATGATGTTGTACATCGTGGGGTATATATGTGATTCTTCAACTATTTCTATATATGGAGTAGGTGTGCTTGATGTATGTGTTCAATAGTTATGGGGACTAGGTATTTCTCCACCTAGCTCCATAGGTTTGACTATAGCTTGACGATGGTTATAAGGAGATGTCACATTGAACATTTATTATTTTTCCTTACCTATTGCACTCGATCCAAGTGTGTGTCCCTTGTTATTTACCCATGTTGACCATGATACCACCATTAGTATGATTCTATGACTTTTTGTGGATGTCCTATGAATGTTGTTGATGTTGTGTTAAATTTCCTACATTTTCAAGTTAATTCAATTAAATTCTTATATACACTTAATAGTGAAATTATACATTGAATGACATTGGAAAATAAATTTAATTATTATTTTTGGATTTGGAGATTATTTTGTGGGAGTTTCAAATTGAATAATTGAAATATAATGTATATTAATTTGATTTGATTTGAATTTGGTTTTTTGAAGTAATATGAAAATATTCTTTATATATACTTAAAATGTCATTTAAGTGTGGAATAGAAAATTGTCCATTCTATTTAAATGTCTTATTTTGGCTTGGGTGAAATTAAAAACTAAATGCAAGTATTTAGGAAAGAAAATATATTGTTTTATTTCAAAAAAGAAAAGGGATTAAAAAGAAAATGCAAACTCATTTTCTTTTTCATGTTTTATTTTTGAGGAATTTGGAGAGAAAAAATCATCTTTCTCTCCAAATTCTTGATGTGTCATGTGAATATGTGTAAAGTGAATAATCGACACACAACCAATGAGATGTATTACATTAGAGAATTGAAATCACATAACATTACATTGTCGTCTATCTCTAAGGATTCCTTGAATCATAATGGCTCTCAAATTTTGCTTTGCACTATGAATTTTAAAATGACAACCTAGAGAATGGATTCTATAAAATTGCAAGAATCCTAGTTCGTACATGATTTGATAAATTACATGATATGTTGCAAGTGATGAGAGTGATGTGATGTTGGATATGAAACTAAAGATTATGATGCAAAATATTGTTTAAAAATGACTGTAATAAAGGAAATGTAGCTAACAACTAAGCCATGATTATAAATTGATATGCAATTACTATGCTAATTACCAAATACTCTAAATGTTCTCAAATGATCTTAAAGGATTTATGCAGAGTAAGTTTACTAAAATATTTGAAATGAAAAGATAGAGCATGATGTTGTATTTATAGGATTTCCAAGGCATATTGTGATGTGGTAAGATTCAACGGTTGAGATTATGATCCAGAGAGATCAATGGTGGAGGAAAAAGAAGTTAGAGAGAATTATGGGGTTGTTCCCTTTAAAAGAGCACTTTGTCGAGTGTTGAAGAGCATCAAATGGATGAAGAATCCATGTGTCTCCAATCTTGTTAGGAGTTTGTTGATGGAAATTCACATTTAGAAATTAAAAATATTTAAATTCATGAGACACATGTTGAGGTGGCAAATGATGTGGAAGGAGGTTAGAAAATTATGTAGAAATGTGACAAAATTGAATTTAGAAATTTAATTTTAATGAGAGGGAATTAATCAAATAAAACAAATTAGTTAGATTTTTTTATTTAAATAAATCAAGAAGAAAACAATTTTAGAAAGAATTTAGGATAGTGAAACTATATAAGTAAATTTTGCAATTTATTTATAAGTAGAATTAAAAGGGATTTTTTTAATTAAATACCTTGTATTTAATTAATAGATTATCTTGACCGATTTTAGGTGTATACATTTTTCCTCTCTTTGAAGTGATGTGTTTACGCATTTCTTCAAAGAAAATTTTGTTGATGTGATGACAAAAAATTTCATTGCCCTAGACACTGATTTTCAGGTGATGACGAATATATGCCCCCTCGAGAGATAAATCAATGAATTTTTTATTTTTTTGGATTTTTAGAAATTTTTGATGATTTCAAAATTTTATGATGCGAGAATGATTTATCTCCCAAAAATGATAGTGAAATCTGCCCCAGTTGATTAGTTGATGAATTAAGCCCCTTTGAAAAAAAAATTAAAACAATGCCACTTAATTACCCACTTAATCACCCTTTAAAAAGGTAAAAAGGGGTGAAAAGGTATCCATTTGTGCATTTTCAATTTTGAAATTTTGAGCGAGAAATTTTGAGCAATTGGAGCAAGATGGTGATCCCCATTTAGACACATTGATTTGAGTGTGTGCGATGTCACAACCACTCGGTAGCATATCAACCTCTGATGCACATTTCTAGAAACCTTCTTGTAAATTGTGCATTTCATTTTTCCTACACTTTTTCACATTTGAAAACTACTTTTATGTTTTAGCGTATTAGGTCATCGAAGTGGCACATCCATAGACTGTAATAGTGCATTCAATTTTTTAGTGCATAGGGTTAGGTTTTTAGCACATAGGGTTAATTTTGTAGTGCATAAGGACTTTTAGCATAGAGGGTGAATGAAGTAGTGCATAGGTTTATTTCCCTAACGCATAGGCTCTTTTGGCGTGCAATGATGTCAAGTTTTAGTGCAATGGGTAAATTTTGTAGTGCATAGAAGAATTTAGTGCATTGATAGAGGGGTTTAGCATATTGATGAATTTCAATGGCACATACATAGATTTGGTGCATAGAGACCCTGTTCTGGTGCATCGGTGAAATCTTCTAGCATATCTAGGTTTTTAGCGCTTTGAGCCACTATTTAAATGTATCTAGGCCAGATTGATGATTTTTTATTGCATTAACCTTCAATTTGATGTTGTTTGATGATTTTGGTAGATTAGATGATGATTGATCTCATGATAGGTGAGATTCAATAATAGGATGTTGATTGACCTCATGATGGGTGAGGATCAATAATTAATTGATGATGATTGACCTCATGATGGATGAGGATTGAGGATTGATTGATTGATAGGATAATTGATTGATGATGATTGACCTCATGATGGGTGAGGATCAAGGATAGATTGGTATTGATTGACCTCATGATAGGTGAGGATCAATGATAAATGATCATGAGATGTAATCGAAGTCTCATTAAAGCTAATTGGATTAATAGGTGGGCTCATATTTGATTGAGTGATTGCTGATTTGATATGTAATGATGATAGGAGCCTTCATCGACCTTAATGTTGTGGGAGTGATTCCCAAGGACCTTGGATTTGATACCACATTTAGATCAGGTTGATCGACATGTGATTGGATGGTGTGGATTGACTTCATTGCTAGATATTAGGATTAATCACGAACCGTTTGTTGGAAAATATATGCCTCAACTTTCTGGCTTGACATCTCTTGAAGACTTGGTTTTTCTCCTTTTGTTCGAGCCTTTACCACTATAGTGCTAGGAGCTTTAGCAGTTGGTGCGGTTGTGTGGTTTACCGCCATACCGCGGAGGAATTTTCACTGTCTAGTAGTTGGGTGGTGTCACCGCTATACCGTGGAGTTCTTTACCTTCCCTAGCGGTGGCACGGTGATCCTTGGTAGTTTGGAAATGCGGTTACCTCCTTACCATGGAGGCCTTTGGGTCATGGCATGGCTACATGATGAGCTTGGTAGTTGGCTTGGGTGTTTACCACCATACTGCAAAAGGCTTTTCTCTGCCTCGCGATTGGGTGGTGGCACTACCATACCACGGGGGCCTTCTAGTCTTGGTGTGGTGGTGTGGTGTGAGTACCACCATACTACGAGTGTCTTTTTGTTGTTGGGAGGTTATGTGGTGGACATGGTAGACAAAAAAATATGCTTACCGCTATGCCGAAAAGGCTTGTTCTTTAAGCTGCAGTGGTGCAATTGACAGCGACGGTCAGGCAAGTGGGTTGTCACCACCTTACCATGAGTGTCTTCTTGCTAGGGCGCAGTAGTGTGATGTATACCGCCTTAGTGTGGGCATATGATGAATGGTGAGTGGTAGCATGGTAGAAGGAGCTCAAGGCTCGGTTGGCAGGTCTGAATCAATGGTCAAAGTGGTGGATTAATAGTGCAATGACACATGGCATGACAATATTCATTGATTTTACATCGCTATTGTAAATCAACACTGATTGGCTAAAAGCCTTATTTCTAATTTGTGATATATTTTCATTAAAAGTATGATCCAATTCTATGGTTGACGGAGTGCATTCTTGGCAACCGTTTTAATGCGGGGTGGCCTGATGTGTGCTGCAGGGTGGTGAAATTAGAGAGTGATGAAGGCTTGTCGGTGGGGTAATTAAATACCTTGTTGGTTGTCGGTTGGTATGGTCAAGTGATTGATCAAGATGTGAGCGATGTGTGTGTTTGAGCGGTATGTTAAGGAATTGTAACAATGAACACTGAGACACACAGATTACGAGAAGATATGAATCTGAGTGGTAGTGAAGTTGTGCTAGCCGAAAGGCTGGTAGTGTGAGTGGGATGGTAAGATGAAATGAATCTACATTGTATGTTGTGTGAAAACATTGTAACAGTGTGAGGATTCTGTATAATGGTGTTTCCTGTATTTTCAAATGAAACAAGATGTAACTCCTATAAAGGCTATGAGCCTGAGATTGTATTGTACCTCTATTTTTTGTTGAATAATACATTGGCTGGATCTTTTGGAGGGTGGGGTTTTTTACCAGAAAGGGTTTTCCCCACATATATTTGTGAGTTCATTAGTTTGTCCTCCATGTTGTTTGATTCTGTGATTTGAATCTATGTACGGTGTTGAATCTCGCTTTGTCTGTATGTACCTTTTTCAAAAGGATTAATGGGGGAAACAACTGTGCTTGTTTCCACTTTATGGCATAGTGGTTTTTGTGTCTTTGAGGTGATTTGAAGAAATTAAAGTCACTAAGGCACTACTGTTCTTATATTTTTTTTTCTAATATGACCTGTCTTTTTCCCCAACAAGTGGTATTAGAGATGGTTAAGGGATGTCAAGGTTTGTTCATGATGCCAACAAGTGGTATCAAAGACTTCTTCTGGATGTTGGTTCTGGGTATTTATCCTGTGAATATTTCTTAGTTTGTTAGGCTTGAGGAAATCTAGAGGAATCAGCTGATGTTTGATCCTTTGATGAGTAAAATTCTTCACTCTCTTGAGACAACAAAAAATGTGAAAGACATTGAAGATGGATAATTTTGGATTTAATCATATTATGATAATATGGTCTGAGGCTCCTAGTTGGCAGAAAATGATCCTGATGCAAGGGGTGCAAGTTTATGCTTATGGTTGTGTTGCAGCAGAGTGTGCTTCATACTGGGTGTCTGTGTGAGGGTCTCCCTAGTGGTATGAAGATGCTTGGGTTGTTGTTCATCCATGGAGTATTGTGCTTGTGTTGGATGTTCTGACTTGGCATTGAAGACGTTGTTCTTTGTCACCCTAATTGCATGAAGGCTACATAGTTAATCTTGGGTGGTTTGAAAACTTCTAAATAGCTTAGCTCTCTCATATGCATGTGCATGTTTGTGGTTCTGGAATTGGTCTGGATATCTTGTACTTGCATGTTTCAATTTCATGTTCTTTGGCTTTGAAGGTTTTCTAAAGATTTTCATAAGAAGTCTATGATGCATATTCATGTCATTTTTCATTGTTCTTCTTAACCATGATGGTTGTGTGCAGACTGTTGGGTCGCTCGGATTTGCAGTGGATATGGATGTGCATGGGTGTTTTATAAACACGATGATTTTGCAAGTTTTGCACGGTCAAGAAAAAAAAAAACTTGTGGCTATGTGGAGCTATTGTTAAGCTATTTTCTAGACCCTAGCCTTTGGGGTGTGACTGGTTGACATGGTTTTGAGGAGGTGTGATGTATTCTCTACATGGGAGTGTTGTTTTGCAGTTTCCCTTGCAATGATGGGTTTGCACTATTGTTGTGATTAATCTTCGAGTTATGTGGTTGGTGGATTAGCTACCCATTGGATGTAGTGAGATAAATTGGAAGTGGATTATCTATATCCATGAGGTTGTTTCAGTGGTGGTGCAAATGTGTTAGCTAGCCTTGCCTATGGTCACTTGTGCATTGGCATGGTTGCTTCTGGATGAGAGGATGGATGGCACTGAGTACTTGAATATTCAGTTATGGGGACCTATAGCATGTGTATCATGATGTCTTGGAGAGGTTGGTACACATTATAGTGTAAGATTTTGACAGTGATGGTGTTGGTTTACGTGGTTTGGAGATCTTGATGTTGTTTGGAATTTTTCTCAGATGGACATGTTATCAATTGTACCTCAAGGGTTTTTAGATCAGCAGATGTTTGGTCATGATGCTTGAAAAGCTTGGTGTCATGATTCAATGGGAGATTTAGCAGTGACTGTGGATTCATCATTTTGGTGGTGAATGGTCTTTTTTAGTGATGTAGATATTACTAGGAGGGATTCTTAGATCTTGTTGTTGTAGAAGAGTTCTTTCACATTTGTAGGGACACTATTTGAAGATGTACAACATCTTGAAACCATGGAGGATGTTTGGAGTCTTTGGCTGATATGTTGGTGGTTCTTGACAGGTGATGTTGGTTTAGAGTCTGTTTGCTTGATGTCATGTATACTCTTGCTTGAGCATTAGAGTTTTGGCATGTTGCATTGCTCTTGAGACCATAGTTTGTTCACTTGAAGCATGGTATCTCCTAAGGGGAATGAGTAGATCATGATGTCATGATAATTTCCTATTTCAGATGTTTGGAGCTTTGACAATGGTCTAGTAATTCTCGGTTTTCTGGGTGCATTGGTCATATGCTTGACAACTTCATGTTTAGTGTAGTAGTGAATAATGAAGTTTAGCATGAGATGATCAGTTTTTGTTGCTCTTGGATACATGGAGAATGAGGTGAGGCTATAATTCTCATGAGATGAGAAAGGTGTTGTTTTCAGCTAAAAGATCGAGTGGCCTACAGCTTGGTTGAACGTGAGTTCAACAAAGACCAGTGAGGAGATTGCTTTTGGATGAGTCATGGTGGCTTGTATATCTTGGAGAAGCATTTTCTTTTTCCTCCCTTGGTCTGCTCAGCGATGAAGTTTATTTGAGAGGTATTTTCCCATTATATCTTTCAGATGTGTGATATGCTTTATCTTTCATAGATATAGATCTTGAATTGTTGCTTTAAAGTTATGAAGGATTCATAGTGGAAGGTGGACAACACAGTTTATCTCCTTGGGATGTTGTGTTATATCATCTTTTGATGAGAACTGGTAGGAGATAGTTATATGGGCTAGTTTGATCTCCTTTGAGAGGATTTCCTTTGGGATGTGAAGGATATCATACTTGTCACAACTGGCTTTTAGAAGTGTATGTAGTAGGATGCTACATGTTATGATTTGTAGTTTCTCTTTAGTCTAGTTCTTCTTGATCAAACCCTTATGACTTTAGATCTGAGATGTCTATGTGGAGTTGTGATGGTCACTAATTTGTGGTCATGTGTTATCACTTGAGTGATGAAATAGAGGCTCTTGTTCCTCTCTCTTCTATTAGATATGGATAACTTGGAAGAACTTTGGAAGAATGTTGTGAGAGATGTTGCTTGCAGCAGTTGGTTGCAAGTTGTGCATATCATTGTGGATTTCTCCTTGGTACTACATGGTTACATTTTCTATGAGTTGTAATTTGTAGACTTGTTATGACCTTGATCTTTCAAATTTGGCATTACCCATGCAGTGTGAGTTCCTAGATGTGTTTGGTCTTCTTTGATTGGGTGACACTTGGAGCTTGTATTTGTTGTTGATGGGTGAATATGTGATGGCATGAGTTTACTAATGTGAATACCTTGAAGGTATGGGTGATTGAATGGAATAACATGAGTTGTGGGTGCTATTTTCAGTGACATGGGTTTGATCAGTTGGATGGTTACAATCAGTTTTTTGGTTAATGTTCTAGCTAATGTTTTGTCTTGTTTCTGGAGAATGACTTCATGACTATTTTCATGATCGAGAGCTTTGAAGTTGTTGTAGTGTTTCTTCTATATGCCTGGTGAGAACGATGGAGTGGTGGTATTATGATTCATTTTCTATCTGTAGGATCTAATGCTTATGTTCTTGAGACTGGTGTCTTGGATGGAGGATGTAAGCATTGTGTTAGATTCTTGAGTTTGTGTTTGGAGGAAGCCAGTAAGTCTTCGTCAAGTGGGAGATTGTTGGAAAATATGTGCCTCAACTTTCTAGCTTGAAATCTCTTGAAGACTTGGCATTTTTCCTTTTGTTTGAGCCTTTACCACTATAGCACTGGGAGCTTTAGCAGGTGGCATGGTTGGATGGTTTACTACCATATTGTGGAGGAATTTTCACTATCTGGTGGTTGGGCAGTGTCACCACTATGCTGAAAAGTTCTTTACCTTCCCTAGCGGTGGCACAATGATCCTTGGTAGTCTAGCAATGTAGTTACCTCCTTACCACGGAGGCATTTGGGTCATGGAGAGGCTACGCGGTGAGCTTGGCGGTTGGCTTGGGCTTTTACCACCATACCCCAAGAGGCTTTGCTCTTCCTTGCGATTGGGCAGTGGCACTACCATAGTGTAGGGGCCTTCTAGCCCTAGTGAGGTGGTGCGGTGTGAGTACTACCATATCACGAGGGTCTCGTTGTTGTTGGGTGATTACGCGATGGACATGGAAGACAACAAGAAATGCTTACTGCTATACTGTAGAGGCTTGTTCTTTAAGCCATTGCGGCATGGTTGATGGCAATGATCAGCTGAGTGGGTTGTCACCGCCTTACCATGAGTGTATTCTTGCTAGGGCGTGATAGTGAGGTGTATACCACCATACCATGAGTGTATGATGAAAGGTGAGCGGTAGCACGGTAGAAGGAGCTGAAATGGTCAAATGGGTGGATGAATAGTGTGATGACATGTGGCATAATGATATTCATTGATTTTACATCACTATTGTAAATCAATGTTGATTGGCTGAAAGCCTTATTTCTGATTTATGATATATTTGCATTAAAAGTATGATCTGATTCGGTGGTTGATGAAGTGCATTCTTGGCAACCATTTTAATGCAGGGTGGCTCGATGCATGTTGCAGGGTGATGAAATCAAATAATGATGAAGGCTTTTCATTGGGGTAGTTAAATACCCTATTAGTTGTTGGTGGGTATGGTCAAGCGGTTGATCAAGATGTGAGTGGTGTGTGGGTTCGAGCAGTATGCTAAGGCATTGTAACAGTGAACACTGAGACACACAGAGTAGGAGAATATGTGAATCTGAGTGGCTATGAGGTTGTGCTAGCCAAAAGGCTAGCAGTGTGAGTGAGCTGGTAAGATGAAATGAATCTGCATTGTATGTTGTGTGAGACATTGTAACAGTGTGAGGATTCTGTATAATGGTGTTGCCCATATTTTTAAATGAAACAAGATGTAACTCCTGCAAAGGCTATGAGTTTGAGATTGTATTTTAACTCTATTTTTTGCTAAATAATACAATGGCTGGATCTTTTAGAGGGTGGGGTTTTTCACCCAAAAGGGCTTTTGGCATGGATATCTGTGTGTTCATTGGTTTGTCTTCTATGTTGTTTGATTCTATAATTTGAATCTATGTATGGTGTTGAATCTGGCTTTTTCTGCATGTACTTTTTTCAGAAGGATTAATGGGGGAAACAACTGTGCCTATTTTTGCTTTAAGTCATAGTGGTTTTTGTGTCTTTGAGGTGATTTGAAGAAATTAAAGTCACTAAGGCACTATTGTTCTTAGATGTTTCATTCTAAGATGACCCAACTTTTTCCTGAATACTGTTGACATCTTTAGCAGAGAGGTGGCATATTGACCACAACACTTTCCACTTATCAACCAGTGAGATGACATTCACACCAGAGGATGTCTACCGAATTCTACACATTCTCGTTGCTAGAGATTTGGTTATGTATGATGTCACTGAGTAGGGAGGGACCATGCCTTGAGGAGAGTGTTTGAGGATGAATAGATGTATCATTATGAGATCCCGTGGTAGGGTATATTTGATGCCTATGCTACATTTTCATGTGTTCTTGCCAGAATTATTGGTGGATTCTTATGTCCCGACCATAGGTCGAAGGGACAGTCAATTGGATGGGGCCAAACACTAGAGAGATTGATCATACATCAAACTCAATATGCATGGGGATCCTATATTCTTTCCCATTTAAACCATGATCTTCACCAGGTTGTGTACCTCAGAGCCTCCAGTTTGTTAGTTGGAGTGACATTATTACAAATATGGGAATGGGAGCATATAACTATCATGAGATCAGTTGCAGAGAGACAGAGGCCAACTAGGATACCCTATGTTCATGGTTACATAGTTCCAATTGTTCGGAATAAGTTGGGAAAAATGGAGTATAGGAGGAGAGTGCTTGATGATTTATATTATGTGATATGGAGGCCTTATCTTAATTGTGAGTGGTGGCTAGAGGATGATACGAAGATGTTGTATGTATTGCTATATATCTAATCAGAAGGACACCCTTCATCATTAAGAGATTCCTTCTAAGAAGAGTACATCGACAGTATGATAGGGTACAAGTCCTACACTAGGGAGTGGCTCACTATGCATGGCAGCGATAGGATATACCAGAGTGGGGACCTATTCTATCTTACAAGGTTGCATGTCAAGAGTTTTATGGATTGCAGCTGGTGATTTGGGAGTATCACCTTGAGATTATAAAGGTTTCTCTCTTAGAGTATTATGCATAGTACTTCTTCACCCATCCTTTTTCATGGCTATCAAGCCCAGACGAGCCCATGTTAGTATTAGATGATGATGAGAGGGCACCACCACGTGCATCTAGGCAAAGGAGAGATGAAGGAGATGAGGAGGAGGAGGAGGAGGGGGAGAGTAGTGATGGGGGAGATGGTGATAATGGTGGAGATGATGGCAGAGATGATGGTGGAAAAGGAAATGGCAGTGGTAGAGGTGTATCATTTGATGTTAGGCACTTCATGGTACCTCGACGAAGGAGATCTCTAGTGGTTGCAACACATAAATGTGTATAGATTGGGGTGCCCTCATAATAATAGTAGACACATAGAGCTTCTTTAAAGGTATAGGTTCAAACACTATAGGGTTAGTTGGCATAGGTTTAGGCTTTACTGGCACAGACACAGGAATATGCTACATAGGCACAGGCATAGGTAGCCACATTGACAACTAAGAGAGATATGGCTAGAGAGTAGGGTGAGTAGGCAGTGGCCTTGGCCAACAGTCTACAAAGAGTGGTGGAGGGGACCACCATAGGTGACATGATGAGAGAGGTCACACAAGTCATCATAGAGGCTAAGTACTATAGGGGATAATATCATGCAGTTGTGCCTGCAGAGTAGAGGGTTAGTTATGCTCAGTCCAGATCAGCACGTAGCTAGTCTCAGACTACTAGTATGGGTGTGACATAGCCACCACGTAGAGATCCAGGTCCATACCTAGGTATAGGTGCAACAGGTGCAGGTACATTAGGTGGAGGTTTAGTAAGGCCAATGAGGTCTATGGGGAGCATCTCATAGCTTTATGATTATACTTGATGTATTTTGAGACATTTTATGTATATACCAGTTTTAGCTAAGATATTGTGATGTTACCACATTTTTGATGATGTATCTCTTCATATTTTGATATCATTTGTACACTTGACATTATGATTTTTAGATTTATATGATATGTAATGAAAATTTGGTTTTGATCTATATGTGTCTATATATGTTTATGATGGATGTCTATGATGTATACATTTTATTTATATGTTGTGATGCTTACCTAATGTTATATGTTTTATGTCATGATCATGTATGGATGCAATGATGATATTCTAATGCATGTGGATGACAATTCTAAATGTTTTAGGAATGATGTTTTATGATATGAGATGGATGCCAATGAAATGTGATGCAATATATTTTTTGTATTTTCTTGATGTAAATGTATGATGTTTCTATACTATATGAGATGGATTTATTTATGAAAATGTGATGCAATGTATTTCTTTTTATGTTTTCTAATCCAAATATTATGAGGTGGATAAATGAGAAATTTTTTATTTTGGATTTTTCTAATGTGAATATTATGATGAATGCAAATGTATGAATCATGATAATGCTTTGTTTTTGATTCCTCTAAATGAAAATGCCTAATTGATGTATGTACGATATGTTTTTTGGATTTTCACATGTAAATGTATGATAAATGCATAAATGGATGGTTTATTAAAATGCTTATGAAACTACATGAGAATGGTATATTTTTGTTAATGTTAAGTGTACTCAATCCATTTAGTGATAAAGATAACATCATTTTTGAAAATTTCTCCAGCCTTGGAAAATCAAAAAATGCAAATGCAAAACTAATATGCAATCTAATTTACTATGTGAAACTAAAATACAATGTTGTCATTTTGTTAGTCGATTTGTCATTATTTTTATCATCATTGATATTTTATTATGTTGGAAGTTAGTATAGACATCGATGGTATAATTACACCATGATGACCTGAGTACAACTTCCATAAATTTTTTATTGAGGTTTGATAGGGCAAGATAACACAAGCATCTAGGTCTAATTGGACCAAGATGACCTGAGCATCACTTGTATAAATAGACAAGACTTAATTGTTTTCCCATGCAAATTCAGAATATCATCAATGATAATTCATAGAGCATGTCCCGCTACAATTTTCACTATAGTAATGATTGACTCACAGAAAAAAGATGAAGAAATATCATTCTCCTTCCTAGCCCCTCTAGTTCGGGACATCATCGAGATACTCTAGAGAAATGATAACAATAATCAAGATACAACATTTGAACTTATGTGCTAAAGTGATCAAACCATGATTCAGAATATGTTCATCTAGTGAGATTTGATTAGTTTGTTCGGATGTTGATTTGGATGGTTGAGTGTTTGATTGATTGTGTTTGATGTTCAATTTGATGTTTAGCACGATTGTTATTTTCGCTAGGTTGCCTTGTTGTTGTTTGTCTATTGTTTTTAAGCTCAAAGTGGTTTTCTCCTGGTGAGTTCAATATTTTTCCCCCAATGAGAAACAAACCAATTATTATAGATATGCACATTGATAACCAAGCCAAAGTGGAACACAACTACGATAGTCGAATATGTTCATGAAGCTCATTTTATGATAGGCATGTATGCGTAATGATAGAAAAAGTAGATGACCAGTACACATGAAGCCAATTCCTCAAAAATAGTGCTTGTTTACCAGGTTTTAACCACCTTTTGTTATTGCACTTTTTCAAATTTTATGATTTTTTTTGTAATTTTTAGAAATTTTATACCATGCAATGGATGAAATATGTGTAGAACCTTTTGAGATGGAGACTATTCAAATGTTCCTAAAATAGATCCCCTTCAGGCATGGATAGCTAGTATGCTCTTGATCCATAAACTAATACAATGACAAAGTGTCCTAGCCAATTTAGTTCAAACTTTCCTTTCTTCTCTCTGTCTTGTTGATTGTGTGGATTTTCCTTCAGTACAAAATCACTAGCCTGAAATGTTATTGGTTTGACCTTGTGATTATAACTCCTTGAAATTATTTTTTGATATGATTTCACGTGATCAACTATAAGCTGGTGACGTTCATCCAATAGTTCCAGCTCTTGTAACCTAGACACCAGGTAGTCTTCATCTGAAATGATCCCTTTTAGTGACACATAGAGAGATGGTATTTCAACCTCAATAGGTAAAATGGACCCTAATCCATAGACAAGAGCATATGATGTGGTTCCTATGTGGGTGTGTATACTAGTACTGTATACCCACAAAGCAGGGTTCAGTTGAACGTGCAAGTCACGTCCAACATCATTGACAATTTTCTTTAGGATATTTAAGACGGTTTTGTTTGAGCCCTCTTCTTGGTTGTTCCCTTGAGGGTAGTATGGTGTGGATAATTGGTGTTGAGTTTGGAACCTTTCACAAAGTTCTTGGATGTCTTGATTCTTGAAGGGTCTAAAATTACTGGTGATAATGGATTGAGGAATGCCATACCTACAAATGATGTAATTTAGAATGAAGGATTCAATCTACTTAGCATTGATGGTAGTTAAAGGAACAACTTCAACCCACTTCATGAAGTACTCGATGGTCGTGATTATGAATTTATGCCCATTGGAAGAAGATGGATGGATTTTCCCCACAAGGTCAAGTCCCGACTGAGAAAAGGGCCATGCTGATGCAAATGGTTGGAGTTCTTGTGTTGGTGGATGTATGAGGTTACCATGGATCTGACACTTTTTTCATTTCTTGACAAACTGGAAAGACTCTTTCTCCATATTTAGCTATTAATAACCTAGATCTAGGAGTTTCTTTGCTAGGGTAAGACCACTTGAATATGTTCCACATATACCCTCATGAAATTCTTGTAAGGTTGCTTTAGACTCTTCACATTCCAAACATCAAAGGAGAGTTCCATCAGGACCTCATCGGTAAAGTACATCTATGATAAGGGTGTTTTGGGCGGCTTGGTGGATGAATTTTCATTTTTGGTTCCATGATAGGTCAGGTAGGAGGGTGTTATTTCCTAGATAGGTGTAGATCTTCCCATAAGGGGAGGTATCAAAATTAAGTAAATAGAAAATGACTTGGGACTCGAGATCATCAAAGGAAGGGGTAAACACTTGTTCCACCATGAACTCATAATGACTCCTTTTATCTAAAATTTGTAATAGAGAAGCAATAGTGGCCATAGTGTCAGTAGCATTTTTGTCTATTATTGGGATTTGTTCAAATTTGATAGTAACAAAGTATTTCTTAAAGTCATCAATCATTCTTTCGTAGGGAATCAATTTTTTTTCCTTTGTCTGATAGTCATCATTGACTAGATTTATGGCTAGTTGAGAATATCCATAGACTTGTAACTCTATGATTTTCCTTCCTACAATTATCTTTATGCCAATGATGAGTGCTTCATACTGCACCATGTTGTTGGTGCAGGGGAACATCAGTCTATCTTATTTTGGAATGGTATGCCCTTGAGGAGTGACAAATAAAATTCTTTCTCCTTATCCATGTTGAGTATATGATCCATCAAAGTACAATAGCCATTGTTTGGTTGTTATGGTAAAGACATCATCATCTAGAAACTCAATGTGTAGAGGATTATCATCATGTAATGGTGCTTTATCTAGTTGATCTATGATGGCTTGACCCTTGATGGATTTCCTATCAACATACTAGATGTAAAATCACTCAATATCATTACCCACTTTGCCAGTCTTCCTATTAGATTTTCCTTGTTGAGCAAATATTTCAATGGATCATTTTTGGCTATCAACTTGATGGTATAATTTAGTATATATTGTCACAATTTTTGAGTGGAAAACACCACTACCAAGAAAGCATTCTCAATGGATATATAAATTATTTCATATCCATTTAATGTTCTACTGTTATAATAGATCACCCTGTTGATGGTGTTTTCCGCACAACAACAACTCAGACAGAATATGATATCCTATCTCTCTTGAAAGGTAAATCTCTATGGGAAAAGAGATAACCCTAAGGTCTCTAATGTCAGGTCTTGACAATGCAGTGAAACAACTCAGAGATAATGTGAAAATGCTAGTAATCACAAGGGGCCTTACAAACAAATACTGGATCTTCAAACTTGTCAGATTTTGCAATATATTGATACTTGGACTCTTAAATGTAACCCAGATAATAAAAGAAATAGCAAAAGATAAGTGTTTAAAAGAGATCCTAAGATTAAAATTACTCCTAAAATCAATCACAACAATGATGAATGCTACAAATGGACAAATCTCCAATAAAACCAATTTTTGTTTAATCAAGGACAAACTTGCAACTCTGCAAAAATGGTGCAATCTTCTGAGGAAACTAAAGATCTTCAGACTATGAACATTCATCCACATACCCAGTAAATGGCGCAATGGAAACAAGCATCCATAGTTGAACTTAGCACAAAATAAGGCCCAGACTAACTTTACACAGCAAGTTACAATCAACAAATTGCCAAAAGTATGGACCGAAGATTGATCAACATCATTAACATTTCACAATTATCATGAAAGAACTAAAAACTAACATCTAACACTAAGAATCAAGAACAAGAAACCATAAAAATTTTGAAACATAACACAATGTTTTCCAAATCAACAACCCATTTGCATTATCTTCTCTAGCATTACATAACAATTTCGAGTCTTTCTCATCTCCTACATCTACTAACTTGCAGAATCTAACCTCTAACTTAGCCAATTCTGGCTTTGCAACCTCTAACCAACTATTCTCTAACCTTTTTCTACTCTACTTTTCTTTACAAATGAGAAGGCACTGGCCTTTTATAGATATCACATCTTTAAATCAAGGGCCAGGATTAAATTCAATCCAATGGCTGCAATTAATCCCCAAGAAAGCCTAAGAATTCACATTAGGGTTCTTAAAAATGTGGTACATCATCATCCAATAGCATAAAAGCAGTTACATCCAGGAACAATAAGAATTTCAACAATCTACCACCTCGATTTTAATAAAAAATATGATTGAAGAGTGAAAATAGCATCACACATCACTCCACGTTTGAAACATATATTCCAGCTGTAGATAGGTTGTGGCACAGATTCTTATGTAATTGGGTTCATTTGAACAGCTAGGCATCGATTCATATGCAAGTGCATTTTAAATATTTTCCAGATTTTCCTCCTAGCACGAATCCATATGCAAGTCCTCCTTTTATTTAATCCTGAAAAGAAGATATATTCATTAATAGCCCACATGTGAAAATCCAACGAAAAAATATTAAAATTAAGCATAAATAAACCCTTGGAAATTTCAACACCGTCATAAAATTTTGGAGATTTAACCCTTTCGGAGTTCAGGAAAATCGTGACAGGAAGTTCGGAAAAATCCTCCAAGAAGGGAAAATCCCGAAAAATGGCTAGAAATCCGGAAAAATCTGGACTGGGTGGAAATCCCCGAAAAATGGCAAAAAACCTGGAAAAATCCGGACTAGACAGAAAATCCCAGAAAAATCCAAACGGGGTGAAAAATCCCGAAAATGGCAAAAAACCTGAAAAAATCCGGACCGAACGGAAAATCCCGGAAAAATCCGGACGAGACGAAAAATCCAGATCGGACGGAAAATCCTAGAAAAATCTGGACCGGGTGGAAAATCCCGAAAATGGGAAAAAACCCGCAAAAATCTGGACCGGATGGAAAATCTCAAAAAAATCCGGACCGGGTGGAAATCCTCGAAAATGGCAAATTTCGCCAAAATTCGGACTGGGCGGAAATCCCCGAAAATGGCAAATTTCACCAAAATCCGGACTAGACAGAAATCCCCGAAAATGACCTAGAAATCGAAGAAAAAACTTTGAAACCCCATAACGTTTTTTCCCAGATGAATTTTCAAAAAGTTCAAAAAGAAACTTGGCCTAATTTTTCATCCTCTATCCATTGGTGCAAAAATATTTACACATCACATTGAAAATTCACTTGAAAAATCCCCATTTGTAAAATCCAAGGCCCCAAAATGCTTCAAAATACCACCCCCATCAAACCAAATCTGGACTTAATCCCAAAATAACCTCCAAGAAGAGAGAAACCAGAAATTGACAAAGCCAAGGTGCAAAGATGCAAAAGAAAAAGAGGGTTCCCGCCTCTGGTGGGGCATGTGGGCAAAAACTGCACAACACACCCTTTATTTTCCCGTTGAATCCTCTTACGCTAGCAAGGCTCCCAATGATGTCTCAGTTGTTACTATGTATAATAAGAGTGGTTTTCCTTTTTCTAGTGGTACTAAGATGGGTGGACTCATTATATATTATTTTGATTGGTTGAAAGTTGCTTCATATTTCTCATCCCATCTAAAGGAAACATTTTTGTGTAGCAAGTGGGTGAAAGGATGGGTCTTGTCTGCCAATCATGAGATGAATCTTCAGATAGATTGAAATATTCCTTGGAGTTATCTTAGTTGACTAATGTTCTTGGGTGGAAGCATCTCCATGATTGCATTAACTTTTGTGGGATCCACTTTGATGCCTTTTTTTGAAACTATATATCCTAGGAGTTTTGTAGATGTCACCCCGAATACACATTTCTTTGGATTCAATCGTACATTGAATTTTTCCAGTCTAGTGAATATTTTTTCTAGGATCTCTAGGTGTCCTTCTCTAGTGTATGATTTTGCCAATATATCATCTACATAGTCTTCCATAAAGGTATGAATCATGTCATGGAAGATTGTCGTCATGGAGAATTGATAGGCAGCTCTTGCATTCTTCAATCCAAAGGGCATGGCATTCCAATGTAATGTACCCCATGGGCATGTGAAGGCTATTTTTCTCTTGGTCCTCAGGTGCAGTTTTGATTTAGTTATATCCTAAAAAGCTATCCATTAGTGACAACATGGCATGTCCAACTGTTAGGTCCACAATGATGTCTATGTTGGGTAGAGGAAAATCATCCTTCGAACAAGCGCTATTGAGATCTCTAAAATCTATGCAAATATAGATATTGTTGTCAAGTTTTGACACTGGTACAATATTGGAGATCCACTCAGCATAATCAATAGGTCTGATAGACCCTACATCCAATAGTTTCTTCATTTTTGCTTTCACCAAAAGGGCAATATGCAGATGCATTTTCCTTAACTTCTGCTTCATTGGTTTTACTCCTGGTGGCAAGGATAAATGATGCATGATTAAATCTGGATCTATCCCTAGAATTTCTACATTGGACCAAGTAAAGTTGATTTGTCATTCTTCAAATAATTTGGTGAAACTTGTTTTTTCTTGTTTTGTTAGGGATTCTGCAAGTTGTAGCCTTTACTGTTTTTGTTCTACCAATGTTGATGGATTGAGTGGGATCAATCAATACTTTTGATCTCTCTTGAAAGTGTTCAGGGAGAGTGTCAAATATCTTATCCTTTGGTGCCTCAAAGAGGTTTTCACTATTGGATGCGCTCTTTATTTTTACTTTTCCTTTATCTAATACTGTCATAGAATGGTTTTCACCATTAGATCCATTTTGTATATTATTCATTTTGCAACTGAGAGATTTGACACTCCCCTAATTGGAAGCTTCATTTTGAGATTCACTAGTGGAATGAGTTTCAAGGTTGTCAGCACAGAGGAATTTTATGATGGAATCATCATTTGAAAACATAGGGATGTCAAGAGGCTCGGTTTAGTCCCAATCAATAAGTTCAGGATGTACTAGAGGTAGGAAATTGCCAGATTGGTTTAAGTCAAAGGTAGTGAGGGTCCTGATGGTGATGTCTTCATGTAATCCTATAGAAATGTCAAGGTCTATCATGTAACTCTCCTCTAAATGATCCATCTTGATAGGAGTTTGATCATCTTCACTTGATCCATCAATAGGTTGTGATCCAAATTTAAGTAGTCTTGACCCCAAACTTTTTCCCTCCTCACATATGGGTTCATATTTTTGTATCACATCAACTCCCTTGTCATGACAAGACTCTTCAGATAACGAATCCCACTCATATTCATTTGAGTTAGTTTCATAATCATTACTAGCTTGTAGTTGTAGGATTTTTTCAACAACCTTCTTGGTGGCCTCCTCTTTTGTTTCCTCTCTATATCCCAGCCCTATCTTTTCTTTTGGATTGGTTAAGATAGGTTGGATTGGTTCCATGATGCCTTATTTTCTCTTGCCAATAGGTCCTTGTCCTTCATATCCCATTTTCTCCAAGATTGAAAACCCTTTGACATACTGTGTTGTTTGTACATTAGTTGTTGATGCCTGAGATTTGGCTTCATCCCTGTAAAGCTAGTCTAGAATATCATTGTCTTCTTCTTCATTAACTATACAGTCTTCTTTCACAAATCAACCATCAAAAAGCATGATAGGCTATGAGTACTATTGTGTTGAGGTTGATGGTTGATCATAGGACTTTGGGAAAGATAATTATGAGAGACATAGGGATTGCTCCATAGAATATTCAGCCACACCTTTATCTTTGACCTAGACCTTTTTCTCAATTCTTTTGGAAAAAGAATTGAGTTGGGCTTCATGATTGGTGGAGGTAGGAGGGGTAGCTTCTTCCTTTTTCTCAGGCCATTTAAGAAAGGAACTTGGTTGGCTTTCTTCATTTGAGGATGTTGCCAAAAAAATTGATAAGGAATTTGATTGGCTTGAATTATTTGAAGTGGCAAATGGGGAAGTGAGAGCCTCTCTATTATGGGGCACAAAGACATCCTAGACTAACTTGAGGGTGTTGCAATGATGAGGACTATTGGAATTAGTCAGAATTGTGATCTCTTGCCCATTGCAATGTAATTTCAAACATTGATGGTAAGTGGAGGGGATTGCTTACATCTCATGGATCCAAGGATGACCCGAGAGTATATTGTATGTCATGTCTTTGTCCAAGACTTGGCTAACTACATCTTTTTGAATCGGCCCCACCTGAATTGGAAACAAAATTAGTCCCTTTGAAGCTCTTTCTTCATCATCATAGGTTTTGATGGTGATCTTTTTCCTTGAATCTATTGCATTCTCTAAGAATCCTAGTGCACGAATGAGCTTTTGTACATATATTGAGACCGGATCCTCCATCTATTAGAACATTATTGACTCAACTTTTATTTATTAAGACCTCTATGTGAGGTGTTACATTATGGGGATGAGTGATGGATATGTCATAATTTTCTGAGAATGATAGGAAATAAGGTGCAACCAATTGCCCGACCATGGATTGGAATGTGCAAACTTCCAAATCCGTTGGTATGGTTGTATCCAATAGGGATTTTTCCAAAATTTTCTTGTCATCTAGTGAAATCTTGAGGAGTTCCAATATAGATATTTGCATTGGGATCTTTTGCAATTGATCGATAATGTTGTATTGATGTGATGGGGCAACGGGTGTTTTGGATGTCCTTTCTTTTAGAACATTTTTGGATTGTGCCCTCGTGGTCGCATTTATAGGCACACTGTCTTATTTTAAATTGATTTTTATGAAATTGATTTGGTTATCCATTGCAGCCATGTCTTGTTTGATTTTGGTGTCATTGATTTTATTTTCAGCTATGATGGTGTCTTGTCCATGTTGAGTTGAAGCATCATTAATTTGATTGTTGGCTGCAACAATATCTTGTGTGTCATTAATTTTAATGTCATTTGTTTGATCTTCAACAAATAAAATATGATAGATGGTAGTATCATGAACATATTTTACACTATTACCTTTGTTGTTCGTTGTAGATGATTCTCCTTTGTCATAATTTGGTAAGGGATTCTTGAGTGCACCATGATCGACATTTGTTTGGGGTCTTTCTATTTGTATGATATTTTGGTCTTTCAAGTCTTGTACCTTGTGATTTAATTTCATATAGTTATTTGTTAGATGGCCTTTGCACCGATGAAACTCACAGTAATGGGCATCACTCCACCATGATAATTTCACTTTTCGCTCAAAACCTCAGGTGTCAAGTAAGGTGATAAGATTTTCTGCAAGTTCTTTCAATGTAGATTCGAGTGATCGACCCAAAGGTATCAATTTTCTGTGATTTGATGGAATTTGATATGGGAATGATTTAGATCCAAAATTATTTGGGTTGTTGCTTTGATTGGTGTTTTGGATATTTCTTTAATTGTTGGTAGGATTATTGTTTTGATTGGTCTTGGTGGTAGTTGTTGTCAAGTTAAACATGGGTTTTTCATTTTGTGTTTCAGCTGACACATCATTATTAGTATTCTTGTTTCTTTGCCAAAACTTTGGTTTATCATTGTTATGATAATTATTAGAGGAGTTTGCTAGGTTGTTTTCATTGTAAATTTTCAAGAGTCCTCTCTTGACCAAAGCTTCTTCTATTTTGATTCCATTTTCAATAATTTTCTCGAAGGTAGGTGGAAATTGTAATTCAAGTCTATAACTCATATCATCGCTTAGATTATCGATGAAAATTTCCATCTTCTCTTTTTTGAGTATGGGATGAGAATATCTTGCAAACAATCTTCTCCATATTTGTAAAAATATGAGGAAAGATTCACTCTTTTTCTATTTTGCATTGCAGCTTGGTCCTTCATGGTTATCTCGTGTTGTATATTATAAGAGTATTGGGTGATGAATTTGTTAACCATCTCTTCAGAGGTCTTAATACCTGGTGCAAGTTTGGAGAACCATTCCATTAATTTTCCACCTAGGTTGCATGGAAATAACCTCATCAAATAAGTCTCTTCATGTGAAAATTTGACGCTCATGGTTCCAAATTCCCTCACATGATCTATAGTGTTTTTTTTACCATTATATTTGTCATACTTTGAGAATTCACAATGTTTGGGCAATGGAATCATGTTCACACTTTGATCAAAAGGATATGGGAAAATGTCTTGCAACAAGTAACGTTTTGTGGTTCCCTTTTGCATGTCTTGGAGTTGTATATTTTTCATTTGATGAGTTAGAGAAACTACTGGATATGTGTTTTGGGGACTAGTTTCAGTAATTTTAGGTGTTTCTTTCAATTGAGTAATGTCAAAATCATCAAGAAATTTGACACCTTGTTGGCCAGCATTAAAAGGTATTTTTCGCCATCTCTTTCAATGACATCTTCCTCAATGATCTCCCCATTCTCAGGTTGGTGGAATCTATGTAAAGGATTTTCTTTAGCTTAAGCCATGTTTTTTTGAGTTTCAAGATCTTTTTCTTTGAATTTCTACCTTTGTGATCTCATTTGAATGAGTATACAAATGATGAAAATGTACTAATCTTTGATCGTTGTTTAGGAGTTCCAAAAGGACTAAGTTAAATATGATTATACAACGTTATTTTTGGGATGAAGGATGATAAATCCTGATAAAGGATGATGAATCCTAATGGTGAAACTCAACTATTAATCAAAGATAGGTGTGATGATGAGGCACTTTTAGATGCTTGATCAAAGCTTAGGTAAAGGATTTTCACCTATAAATGCTAGTTTCAACAAGTTTAAGACTTTTTGGTACATGAGGAAGGGTTATGTGGTGACATGGATCCTTAATTCTAGTTCAAACTGACAAACATGGGATGAATTTGGCTCTCTAGTTTGTGAATTTATTGGATGCACTAGAATAGTGTAGAGATGTGCTAAAACACAGACGTGCTAATACAAAGATTGGATGCACCGGGTTTTTCCTTACATGCATTGGAGAATGAAGTGAATGCACTAGATAATGACTTAGGTGCACCAAAACAGAGAAGGTATGTGCTGAAATATGGAATGGATGTGCAAAAATAGGACTTGGATTTGTTAGGAAATGTTATGAATGCGGTAGAAAAGTAGCTTGATCCGCTAAAAGGTGTGTTATATGCACCAAAATATGATCTCAATGTGATAGAAGATGGAGGGTATGCTCCAAAAAAAAACCTAGATACATTAGCAAATGGCACAAATGCGTTGGAACAAAACCTAGATATGCTAAACTAGAAATATTCAATATTTTCTAACTGTTTGATTGATTTTCTTGTGTCCTGGAAATGGATTTAATTGTTTGATGGTATTTTCTTCTAAATCAATGGTTGTACATTTTGTGTGATGTTTTTTTGGAATGTTGTCTTAAAACACACATGTAAGACACATCAAGCAACTACAATCCCTAAGGCTGTGTTGGATAGTATTTATTGGATTCCCACTTGGATTATACTCCAGTTATGCTTACTTTTAGCAGATGATTAGAAGCTTGACCACACTCGCTCCCCTCCTTGACACTCACTTCTCAGGTTAGCCAAGCTTTAGTTCTTAGGAATCTCCTACGACGAACTTCTCATCTCTACTAAAATCCACAAGAATATGGGACAACTTGGGAGGTTAGACCTCTTGCACCAACAAATAGAAATGGGATTTTGGTTTACTATAACAAAAAGGTTATAGTATAGGAATTTCGTTCAGGGGGGATCATCCATATGGAAAGAGACCATTTCTTCCCTTCTTATTAGAAGAATCCTCATGATACTTGAGCTTTTCCCAAGTACACACACTTATATACCAGGTGGAAGTCGCTTGGCTTTAGTGTGTTCTTAGTTGGGTCATTCCTTGAGGTGATTACTTTTTCCCACCAAGCAGGCCCTCTAAGGATAATTGCTAGAAAATGAAAAGAATGGGTCTAGCTTTTTGATCACCTAGTTAAGGGGAGAGCATATTCCTACCACTCTACAAGCACAACAATCATGGTGTTCATTTATCCTTCTAATTAAACTACGTTCCTAATTTAATTAAAAAGAAGACACAAAAAGATCTAGCCCTTGCAAAACAACCTTTAGTAGCTTTAGGAAATAGTCTTTGAAAACATTCTTATGGTCTCAGTAGAGTCTCTAACAACATTTAAAATACTTGCAAGACAAAAAATAATGATTATTTCTTAGAATTTTAAATTCTTGCAAAAATAAACTAGATGCGCCAGAATAGCAACTAGATGTGCTAAAAAATCACTTCGATGTGCTAAAAGAACTATCAAATGCACTAGAACAGTCTATGTATGCACTAAAACATAGAGTGAATGCACTAGAAAACCCCCTATATTTGCCAAAAGATAGTTCAGATGTGCTAGAAGAAATGTTGGATGAGCTAGAATAGGGCCTAGATGCGCTAGAGGATGTTTTGTATTCACTGAAAGAACTCACGGTCGCGCCAAAACTTTTCACATCCAAACTTGTGAACACATCTTCTAGAAAATATTAATAAAATGGGGCTAGGCCCCATGGTGGGCACCAAAATGTGTCGTGTGAATAACCAACACATAACCAATGAGACGTATTACATTAGAGAATTGAAATAACAAAATCAATAAAATTCAAACACAATCAATCCCTAAATTTGTTTCATTGTCTCCTATCTCTAAGGATTCCTTTAATCATAATGGCTCTCAGATTTTTATTTGCACTATGACTTTTAGAATGTCAACCTAGAGAATGGATGTTGTAAAATCATAAGAATCCTAGTTCATATATGATTTGATAAACTATGTGATATGTTGCAAGTGATGAGAGTGATGTGATGATGGATATGAAACTAAAGATTATGATGCAAAATGTTGTGTAAAAGCTACTGTAATAAAGGAAATGTAGCTAACAATGAAGCCATGATTCTAAATTACTATGCAAATACTATGCTAATTACCAAATACTCTAAGTGTTCTAAATGCTCTCAAATGTTTTCAAAGGATTTCTATAGAGTAAGTTTACTAAAATATGTGTTATAAAAAGATGGAGCATGATGTTGTATTTATAGGATGTCCAAGGCATATTATGATGTTGTAGGATTCAACGATCGAGATTATGATCCAAAGAGATCAATGGTGGAGGAAGAAGTTATAGAGAATCATAGGGGTTGTCCCCTTGAAAAGAGAACTTTTCCAACTGCCAAAGAGAATCAAATGGAGGAAGAAGCCATGTGTCTCCAATCTTCTTAGGAGTTTGTTGATGGAAATTCCCATTTAGAAATTAAAAATATTTAAATTCATGAGACACATGCTCAGGTGGTAAATGAGGTAGAAGGAGGTTAGAAAATTATGTAGAAATGTGACAAAATTGAATTTTAATGAGAGGGAATTAATTAAATAAAAAACATTAGTTAGATTTGTTTATTTAATTAAATCAAGAAGAAAACGATTTTAGAAAGAATTTAGGATAGTTAAACTATATAAATAAAAAATTTAATTTATTTATAAGTAGACAAATTAAAAGGTATTTTTTCAATTAAATGCCTT
This sequence comes from Sequoiadendron giganteum, assembly GCA_007115665.2. Classification (NCBI taxonomy): domain Eukaryota; kingdom Viridiplantae; phylum Streptophyta; class Pinopsida; order Cupressales; family Cupressaceae; genus Sequoiadendron; species Sequoiadendron giganteum. The sequence goes on from CM021102.1 coordinate 122,720,280, forward strand.
GTATTTAATTAATCGATTATCTTGACCGATTTTAGGTGTATACACTTGATTTGAAGATTGGGTGAGAAATTAAAGGGGAAATGGAGTGATTTCACTTGCATTATGATAGGATTTTGGTATGAGATCATGCTCATGTGTGGATTCATACATCTGTGGGGTGTGTCTAGTGTTCTTTACATTTTAAATTTTGTTAAAATGTGAGGTAAGTTCTCTATATCTTCTCAAATGTTTACCCTTTTTTTTTTGAAAGATTTCAAATGGAATTTGATAAGGTGCTAGAACCTCCCAACACCTTTCATTTTTTAGATTTTGATATTGTATTATATATTATGTGAATTTTTTTTATATTTTTCCAAAATGCATCGTTATTATACCAAATTTTAAGGGAAACATGTAAAATGAATGTTTGTGTTGGGTAATTTTTGCACCAAAGGGTATTTTTATATTTTTTATTTTTAAAATTTAATTTTTGAATCTAAATTTCAGTGGTGAATTTGAAAATTCCTTGTTTTTTCTTTGTGAAAATATTGTTGAAATTTGAATGCTTTTCATGCAAATGAATTTTTTTGTTGTTTTGATGAAATTGTACTCAATGAAATATGAAAATATATGTTATGGAAAAATATCATTTAATCTAGATAAAAATGGAAATTATACACTACTTTATATGCCTTGTTCAATGTGGAATTATATTGAGTTTTTAAATAATTTGGTCATTGAGTGACTTTGTATTTTGGTGGTATTCTATCTTACCTCATGTTAGAGACATTGTGTTATTCTATAGGGTGTATTCTAGATACCATTGATATGGATCTTGATACCTACTCCTTCGGAATTCATTGTTGTGCATTTGATTGTTATCCTGCCTAAATTTCATGCTGTGAAAAATATTCATTAATACATTCTTGAATATTTGTGTTTATTCAAAGATTGGTGTGAGTATATTACCCTCTCCCAATATGTCTTGGGTGAGTGTGTTTGGGCCATGTGACCATTTCCTAGAATGGTGGGAATGAACCTTGTTGGTTTCATGTGGTAGGGTGGCATGGAAACCACCGTTGGGGTTTAGATTTTTGAGGAGTAAAGAGACGTCATTATATTCTTCCTACTTTGTTACTTTTATTTGTATATAGTTCAATTTCATTTAATTTGATGTAGGAAGGGCATTTGAGTCCTATCCATATGTAATTATAATGTAATGGTAATGTAAATTGTAAATGAACATCTCCTTTGAGATGGAGTGTAATCATTTGTAACTATTAGGGTGATCCCACAATACTGGTTTATAGTTTTTGGCCAAATTGGACAATGAACTTAATTTTTCTAGCTAAATTTTCACTTTTGGACACCTATAGCAGCTAAATCATGAGGAATTTGAAGATGATGCAAACTAGTGATTTGTGAAATTCTGTCTATAGATTTTGAATATATTTTTTTGTAACTAGTTTTTTTCAGTAAACATCATTTTTAAGGAGTGACGCTCATCGTATAACACATAATTTTTTTTATATGAAGGATAAAAATTCTAAATTTTTTTAATTTACATTTGTAACTTTGATATCTAGTGCTTCCAATTGATTTTGAAAAGTGTTTTATTGAATATTTTTTCCTGAATCAAGTTTTGAAGTCAAACCAATTACAATTCAAACATAGGTGGACTGTATAACACATAACATTTTTTGTATGTATCAAAATTCAATTAATTTTTTTGGATCAAGGACTTCAATATTTGGTGCACTCATATTTTTCAAAAGAAAAATTGATAATCTTCTATTTTTCCACATGTGCAGAACAAAGAGCTTGATTTTGGTTAAAAACCTACATTCACATGAAATAAAAAGTAAATATAATAATAAAATTAAATTTATTTAAAATTATACTTTTTTGGAAGCCTATAATAATGATTACATACTTACAAAATAAATTAAATTAAATGAATTCATTTGATCCCCCAAAAGGTAAGTCAAAAGTGGCTTTTTATCAGCATTTTGATAGGTGTAAAGGAGACTCTATTATAGCTTTAAAACTAGAAGGGTTCTATCCAAGTGGGTTTGATAAAACCACTTGATCAAACCCTCTTCAATTGGAATCCTTCAAATGAAACTTTTTAAGACTTAAATCATTATATTTTCTAAAAATATGCGATTTCAACAAAACTCGGAATCTCCTAGAAATTGTAAACCAACATTGTGGGATCATCCATTAGTATATTAGCCCTAATTACATGGATTGGTGTTGGTTTCAAGAATGGTCATAAATTTATAATGATTTATTTATGTCTTGTATGTTTAAAATTAGCTTTAGGAACACTTATGTTGGTAAAATGAACAAGTAGGTGTCTTCTAGTGAGTATGGGAAACCTATTGCTATACTAGGGTTGTCTAGTCAGCTTAAGAGCCCCCAAATATTTTCCAAAATGTTTCTAAGTGTGTTGGTGTATCATTGTCATCAGTGTGGCATCCTGATATCATAATCGAGAAGCTTTTTTGATAGTGGGACAACCTAGTTATGAGGGATGATAGGCTAAAAAATTACCTATCTTTGTTTGGATGTCTAGTCCTGTGTTGGGGTGGCCTCATTAAAATACAAAAAATAATGTTTAAATCCTCTTAAATATAGTTATCCAAGTGTTTTCTAAGCCTATTTCCATTGTGGGATAATTTTAATGTCTTATATTTTTCATGTGATTATCATTTTCATCAACTAGGTCTTCAAAAATCTAGTCAAGTTTTCTCACTTTTAGGACTTGTTCGTTCCTCTAATTTTTGGAACCTTAGATGGGTAAAACATGTAAATTAAAAAATTTCATCATAGTAATAGGGGTCTAACAATTTTTGGAAAGTATCTTCATTGCGGACTTATAGGTTATCTTGCATCTTTTTGCATGCACTCTTCTAAAGTTTCTTGATTGGCACACCTAGGGTTAGAGAGATTGTGCACATGTCTTGTGAAGTCTTTGGAAGGATTTAAACCTTTGTGGTTGATTTTTTTAATGTTATCAACATTCCTCATAGGTATTCAGGTGTTACATTGTAGTATCTTTCTATTTGTGTGTTATCATGTTGCAATGAGACATCTTGGAAAGCGTATCATTTGTCTAGAAGTGTGTAATTTTCCTAACATAAAATTTTAACATAAAGAATGTTTCATAGATTAAATTCAATGAAGAAAAACACATGAACACAAAGATCACTTTTGATGTAATGATAAGCTTCAAAATTTTATCTACATATATGATATATATCAAATACAAGTCACTAAGACTAATCCAAAATGTTACAATGCTACCATAGATCAACAATATTATTAATAAATTCCTTGTTGATTCATTGAAGCTTAGATGAAATTATTGAATGAGAATTACCTCAATAACCAAAGGGGTTTTATCCTCTGATCCTAGTGATCACTAGGTTTTTGTCCAATGATCACAAACTCCTATGGTTTTTCATCCACATAAGGAATTAGAACACAAGTGTCCTAGAATATAAAAGAATTAAACAATAATTTGATGCCTACCACATTAATTGAATCCTAAATTTATATGCTAGCAATTTACCTCAAGGAACGGGTCAATTTTGAGCCAAAATATTGCTAAAGCCTAGAATTGAACTTCAACATGCTACACTAGGTCCACCTTAAGGAAAAAGTGGATTCTTTTAAAATTAGTGTGCCACCCTATAGACCTATACACTCACTTCCTTTTCCCCTTTCTTCTTCCTAATATTTCACAATGGATGGCACATGATCCGAAGGTGACTTATCCAACATCTTTACTAAAGTAGGTGTTATTTTCCTAGAAAATTCATCTTCTAACACTAATATCTCTCTGGTAATTGATCCATTCCTCTTGAGATTTGGATATGATATGCAAGTGTGACTATAGATGATATGTTCCAAACTGCACACTAGAATGTTCTCTTGCAAAGGAATGCAGAGGAATCCTTGGAAGTGATCCTACTCCAGTATAGTGAAATTGAACTAGCAACCTTCTAATTGTGATATATTTTTGGTACATGATCCTTTTTCCATGAGCTCTAGATATGATGTGTGGGAGTCATTTTACATGCTATTGAAAATCAAAATTATTGAGAGGCAAGGTGAATCAGTATTCCATATAAAAATATAAAAATCCATTTAAATATTATCTCAATTCTAACTGAATCAACAAGAAGAAACATAAAAAAATTCAATGCAACCATACACATAAACACGAGGATTTTTATGTGGAAAACCTAATGAGGGAAAAACCATAATAAGGGTTAACTAACAATATACTATATCTGGATACAAAATATTATGGGACTCACTACTAGGATTCACTATCCTTAAAAGGCTCATATCTCTAGTACAAAAGATGGTTAACCGCCAAGATACAATGATAGTGGCTCACTGCCAATAGACTGAACTGATAGAATACACCTTCAATGTGTAGGGTTCAGTTCTAATGAAGCTTAGAATATGAAGTACTATCTCACATAGTACTCACTCAACAAAACTCCATTGACCACAACTGATTTAAAGAATTTAAGCTCAGATCTTCACACACCTTCTCCTCTTCACATTTCACATTCACTCCATGTATCCACTTCCACCACTCATACTCATCTCATTTCTCAAAACACCTTATATATATACAAGAATATCTTAATCATCAATTAGGTCACCCTAATTATATATAAAAAAAAAACTTTCTTTGTCGGCACCATATATGATTTAGGAATTTTATCCATGTAGTGCATTATACCAAGTTGCCTAACATCCATACATCATAACTAGTCTTCATAAAGTATTTCATACATTGAGTCATCCAAGAATAAAACATAATTCTCCAAACCAACAAATAAGCCTCAAAGAAAATGCCTTCTAGATGTGAGGAAACATTAAATTCCCATCATACTACCAACAAAACCACATCATATGAATGTTCACCTTAATAGAGTGTGAAGTCTCCAACACAGTATGCCAAGCAAGGAACAATAGTAGAATACAAAGTTGAACTTTGTCAGAGATAACTTTCTACTCACAACAAATGACATCACAAGATCCAAGATATAGCTATCTGAATGAATCAAGAAAACATGGTTAAGAGAATAGAGTCATATTAGATCTTGCAGTAAATTTCAAACTCAAATACTAATATAGTGATCCAGCACAAGAGCGTATTACTGTTAGAGAACAACTCTGATAAACCAAGTAGAATTCCCATATAGTTATCATCATATTCACATCAATGACAACATAGGAACAACCAACATAAACTATCCATACTTCATGCTCATGTTTCAAGGCTCCCAACATTCGCCTCCTTTGGCATTGATGGCAACATGCATGACAAAAGACATTTTCCAGCAACTAAATACTTTGAATACTCCCCTTATCAAAAATTTTCTTCACCAAACTATTTTTCCTTTGTATCTCTATCTCTTCATCTCTTCTTCTCTCTATCTCTACCCCTTTGACATCAATGATAAAGGAAGGGGTCCAATATAAATGTATATATATTAAAATGTAACCTAAAAGATATGAACACAAAATTGAATTAACCTAAAGAAGAACCTCTAAGACTCTCCAGCATAGCCTTCCACAACACTTTTCCTGATTCCCAAGAACCTTTTGCACTTACAAAATTCCTGTAAAATAGCTCAAGCTTAGTTAAGGACTCTACAACATCTGATAAAGTATTGGGACAAATATTAATTTATGATAATTCACCAATACAACCAAGAGAACTGAAAAAAAAATTATGTCTAAGTTTAATCATGTCTTTGAGTGCCACAAACTTCTTGATAACATCTATCCTTTGATCCTGTAGAGAAAATATTTTGTCTTGAAGCTGCACAATATAGGACCACCTTTGATTATCTTTATCTTTTGCTAAATTTTAAGTATCTTCCTGGGTGCTTATTCTGAGACTCACTCATCCTTATTTCATTTCTTATATCCAGTATATTTTCAGACCAATCTAGGCAAAATGAAAGTAGTTCATGTGCCTCTTCTTCACAAATGTGTACACTCTCTAATTCCTTCATCACTCAACTATGTGCATTCACACATTTTCCTTTGACATCTTCTAAATTTCCTTCATCAAACCTAATTCTTGCAGACACTTCAAGTCTGGAGATGTATACCTTCAAAGAATCAATGATGCCATGTGTTAGTACTAAAAAATGTAGGTTTAAACCATGAGAGGTTGCCAAGCTCTCACAAAATTTTTGGCTAACATACAAGGCCAAATAGTGAATTTGAACCTTCTCCTATTCAAGATTTTCCAAACCTAAGTGGATAAACCTATATACGTGAAGCAAATTTGAACTATATATCACCTTTAAAAAAGCTATCCACAATGGCAATTAGGAGTGGAAAGATATAACCCTAATTAGGTATAAATTGTATAAGCAATATGTTTGGTTAACCAATGTGGAATTCTAAAAAAATGATTTAATGAAACTAAGTGAATTAAATTGGGTGAGACCAATGCCTTATTAGGTATATGGAGTCAAATGAAGACTTAGAAAATGTGACCCATAATGGAAATAACTCAAACTATTTGGCACACTAATATAAGTTTATAACTTGTATAAACATGCAAGTAAATGGTTGACAAACTCTACTTGAGATAGATTGACAACCCTAATTATATGGTTCAACTTAATGATCCAATTAACACTTTCAATTTGCTGTGACTGACTAAAATTATTTAATCTTTACTAGAAAGAACCAATCAACTATATCACACGAATACAAAAAATGTGCATCAATAAACTGCATAAACACTTGATATACCAGTTTAAATAACATAGAAGCATTAAAATGGAGACAACCAAATAATTGAATAATTCTGACAAATAGTTGATACCAAAATTAGAAATCTTCATTGACTTCTTCTAAATTTATACATGCATCATGGTCATCACAACATAACTTTTTTGAAAATTTACTCTCCTCTAACTGTTCTAACCTCTAACCCTTATTCAGTCTCAAACTAATGCATTTATATCTTCAAAAAGTTCTCCTACACCTTTCGATTTCTATCTTTTCGCATTCTCATGAAAATCCAAAAGTCGTGTCGCTTCAGAATAAAACACAACTAAAAAAATGAGAAAAACCAATGTGAAATCAACAACTACTTTACCAAACTACTGCGTGCCTTCATTTCTATTGTTGTGGTACCCTGGTGGCCTTCTTGTGCTTTGCACTCCTTACCTCTCTATTGCGCTCACCATTCTGACCTTTTGTGGTATGGCGGTATCTCCCTAGGATTTCTCTCTACTGCCCTACCAGACACTACAATCTGGCTTCCCACAATATAGTGGTGACTTTCCTTGACCATCACCTCCACCACTCTACCATGGTCTCTCCATCATTCTGCACCTCCCATTCATACTGCTCTACCGCGGGCTAAAATTTATCTCCATGTAGTATAATGGTTTCCACATGCTCTATTCTTTCTATTGCCCTACCACGGTCTACCTTTTGCCTCCCCATGATAACATAGTGGCTTAAATTGACTATCATCTTCATTTTCTATCACCCTACCATGGGCTCCTTGTTGACTCTCCATAGTATGATGATTATCTTCTTGTACACCATGCAAATGCAGGCTCTGCTCCAGCTCCTTGCAGTGCAGTGGTAAGGGTGTAAGATGGCTACTCTTAACGTCTATACCACAAGCTACTTTGTGAGAGGCCGCGATAAAGTGGTATAAGGTGAAAGCTATGAAAGGTGAACAATATGGCAGCGGTATGGTGATAAAAGGAATTTTAGCATTATGGATGGGGTTAAAATGATTTCTCATGAAAAATATAGGAAAATAATGGGTTCAAATGGGTAAAAGCCTTTAGAATTTTTATGAAAATTATGGTTCTAACAGCGGCTCATGTTGGGGATGATTGATTTTCCAATCACTACATGAAACCAAAATATCACTGGGAGAGCAGACTAAGACACCAAAGGATATGAAAAAATGAAGGAGGTGAAAAATGGAGGAAGTAAAAATGGAGGATGAAAGTGACCCTACACTACTGTACATGGAAAGAAAACATTGTTTTCAATGAGGGAAATCTAGGATTGTCCATGTACTAGCAAGTCCCAACCCCTTATAAATTCCTAAACTACTATGCATGGAAAAAAGATGTTTAAAGAGGTCTATAAAGAATTGTCCATGCACTGGCAATCCTTAATCCTCTATTACTCCTTAAGATAAGAAATGCTTTAGGAACTACCCATGTACATGCAACTCCTTCTCCTCTCCATAAATTTTCTACAAGAAATAAGAATCCTCCCCTCCTTTTCCAATGATCACAAAAGGACCCAACCACAAATCTTCAAACATGCCATGCTTTCCCTTCTCTTGACATCAAGCATTCCACATCAACAAGTTAGATCATTTTCTTCAAATTTTCACTCCTTGGCCTTCTTATAAAAAAAACATTTCATCTGTGACTACAAATTCACATTTTTCTTCTAGGCCATTCTCCTTATTTCATCAAGTTCTGCAAGCTGCTCCATTCTTTCCTCCATTGGTTCAAAAATATCCAAATCCTCTTGTAGAATAAAATTATAAACTGGTAAAAGGTTCTATAGTGGCATCCTAGCTTGAGTCCCATATACCATTTCAAATGGAGACTTTCCAACTACCTTTGTTACTATAATCCTATCTGCCCACATATCCATTCTCAACTTTGAGTCCCATGCCTTTTTATTTATATCTAACATCCTCCTTATTATCTTCAAAAGATTTTTATTACTTGATTCTTCCTGACCGTTTACTTGTGGATGATAAGGGGCAGCACAGGAAATGGTAATTCCATATGTATTGTAGAAATATCCAAACTCATCAGATCTAAAACACATCCCATTATCTGTGATCAATCTTACTGGTGTGCCAAATCTAGTTATAATTTTCTCTATCACAAAATTCACCACCACCTTGCTCATTGCTTGTTTAGTTGGGATAGCCTCCACCCACTTAGTAAAATAATCAGTGGCCACCAGTATCCATTTATGTCATCCACTTGATTTTTCATGTATTTTTGCAATGAATTCAATTCCCCATTGGTGGAAAGGGGCTTCTATCTCCAAAGGTCTAAGTGGTAAGGCTCCTTGATACTTCAATTTCCTCGAAAACTTCTAACAAGCCTCACATTTCCTTACATGTACAAAAGAGTCATTAAACACTTTAGGCTAGTAATAACCGTCTCTAAGAATCTTATGCATAGTATTCTTGGCAGAATAATGGCCTCCACACACCCCTTCATGCATCTCCCTCAAGCCATGTTTTTCTTGTGATTCATCTAGACACAACAACAACATTCCATCCCGATTCTTCCAAAATAGGTCCCCTTGTATAAAAACATACTTAGATGCTTGCAGCTTTAAATTTCTCTCTTGATTATCATTCAACCCCTCAGGGCATTTCATGTGCTTGAGATAATACATTGCATTTGTGTACCAAGAGGTATATTCAATACTTGCAACTGCATTCTCCTCACCTTCTATATTGCAGATTTGATTTTCTTCAATGTTTGTTTCTGCCATTAGCTTGGCCAAACCCTATCCTCTTACTAACTTGGTAATATGAATTTCCTTATTGAATTCTTGGATTTTATTAATCCATCTACATCTTTTCCCTGTCACCTCTATCTATACCAGGATATCCTTCACAGCTGCATGTGGGACATAGATAATTACTTTAGCTCCAACAAGCTATGGTCTACAAGCTTTTGCTGCTTTGACCAATGCAAAGGCTTGTTTTTCCATAATATCATATTTCAATTCTAACCCCTACAAAAATTTTCTGAAAAAAGATATAGGATGCTCATGAGCTTCATCATTATTTTGTAACATAACAACTGATATGGTGTGAAATGAAGAAAAATAAAATATTTGAAAAGGTTTGGTAAAATAAGGGGACTTTAGGATGGGAGCTTATTTGATAGCTCTTTTTATATATATGAAAGCTTCCATGGCTTCCACAATCCAGTCCAACTTCTCTCCCCTTTTCAACATCTTGGATATAGGTTTAACAATCTCAGCAAAATTGGATACAAATCTTCCAACAAAGTTAATTTGACCAAAAAATGATTGGATTTCTTTGACAATTTTGGGAATAAGGATTTTATCTATGGAATCTACTCTCTCAGGGTCTATTCTAATCCCATCTTTTGATACAATATGTCCCAAAATTTTACCCTTTGTAACAACAAAGTGGTATTTTTTCAGATTAAGACTAATACTGTATTCCAAATCTTTGATGAATATCTTCTCCAAGTGCCCCACATGATCCTCTACCTTTTTGGAATAATCAGTAAGATCATCTTGGTACACCACCATTATAGCATTAATCAAATCTGCAAATGCCACATCCATGGCCCTTTGAAAAGTGGCCCCTGCATTTGTGAGACCGAATGGAATTCTCACATAAACATATGTTCCCCATGGTGTAGTGAATTTTGTCTTGTATTTCTCATATTATTTGACTTTAACCTGGTTATATCCAAAAACTCATCTATCATTAACAGTAGCCCACACCCTATTACTTTGTGCATTGTTGCCTCCATATTTGGGAGAGGATAATTATCTTTAAGGGAAGCAACATTTAGATTTATGAAATCTACAAATAATTTGATATCCCCATTTTTCTTTCTTACTGGAACCAAGTTTGTGACCCATGTTGAATGTCTAATGGGTTTAATAATACCTCCATCTCTGAGTTTTTCCAGTTCCTCCTACATCTTAGGTTCCAAAGTTGGTTTAATAGGCCTCTGCCTTTTTTTGAATGGCTTTGAACCTAGCTTAAGTGGAATCTCCTGCAACAAGCCTTCTCTGCATTCCTTGAGATCCTCATAAGACCAAGAAAACACATGTTTGTATTTCCTCAATAATGCAATCAACATTCCCCTGATGGTTGGACTTATCTTCTTTCCAATGTAGACCCTTTTTGGTGCTAACTTAGTTCCTAGATTTACTTCTTCAATATATTCTCTCTTGATCAGTGTTTTCTTCATGAGAGAGCGATCATTCCCATCATACACTCTTTCTAATGCCACAAGCCCTTTGGAGAGTTTGTTGGTTTTAAGCTGCAAGACTTCCTTCCCAAATACAGTTTGTTTCCCATCCACTTCTTCCACAAAAGAATTGAAATCAATCTCCTCTACCTCATACTGATCTATGCAATGAAGAAACTTTAAAAGGTCAGTATCATCATTGAAAAATTTCCAAATGTATATGTTGTTAGGGATAGCAGGTCCTGTTTTCAATTCAACCTGAGATATTCCAACCAAAGTGATATCATCTTTTTTCAAGGCTACATTAGCCATAAAATATTCGATCAAATTTTCTAATCTATCAATCCAATCAATTGAGAAATCATCAAATAATTCAACTGTGTCCCACACAATATTTCTATATTGTTTCAACCTCTTGTTCTTTGCAACATATCTTGATCTGATTTGTGAAACAACCAACTAAGAATCTCCAAGGACAGTTAGCAATTTGATCTTGTGCTTGGCAGCCATATTTAAACCAATCAATAAAGCCTCATATTCTGCCACATTGTTTGTACACTCAAAGGTTAGCAAAAATGAATATTTGAATGTTACCCCTCCAGGTGATATAAAAAACTACTCCAAGTCCATTGCCTTCTGATGGTAGGAGGTCATTGATGTCACAATTCCCACTCATTTAATTTCTTTAATGTCAATGCAGGGGTGTCTAAAGCTATCTGCGATAAGAGTTGGATCAGTCTTGGGGGGGGTTTTGGTAATTTTGGCTTAGTTTGGAGCAATTCAGGGCTTTTTTTTTTTTTTCATTCTTTGCAAGAGTTTTTCTGAACTAACATTCTATTCCTGATTTATCTCAAATGACCTTAAAAATAGAATTTGAATAGAGAAATTTCGTTCCAAGACAAGTAGCGTATGAGGGAATGGAGAATTAACTTAATCTATTTTGCAAAACTTTGAAATCTAATTCAAACTTGAGTAATTTCTTTGAAAATAACTATTCCATTCCTCACTTACTAAATTTACAAGTAATTATTTTCCTTTGCACAAAAGTCATTAACATGATATCTTAGATTATCTCAGTTATACAAATGACCTCTAAACTAAAAAAAACTAAAAAGGTTGATAAAATGGAACAAAGTGAAAATAATGATGCAATAGAACTTTGATCTAAATTATCTTTCAACTTATGAAAATGAAATGATTTCAGCTTGAACTAACAGTTAAAATGAAACGTAGTAGCAATAATTAAATAGTCAAATCTTAACAACTAACAAAGTCACCTCATTTAGAAAGCAAGCCAAAAGAATCCTTGAACATAGTGTTTGAGATCAACTTCCTTCTTATTTCCAACTAATGTGCCCAAATAGGGTCGAATTACATGAAAGATTCTAATCCTAAAAATATAAGGGAAATTACATGAGAAAGATCAAAAACTTGATACTGTAGCAATAGATTAAAATAGGTGATCTTTCAAATGTGATGATGAGATGGATAATCTACAACTAGAATAACAATGTTAATCCTAATCTAAATAATAATCTAAAATCAAACAACAAAGAATGAGGAAATAAAATAAACAAACTAAACAATTTAATGGAAATCTCTCATCGAATATGCATTCACCCCTTCGAATTATCTTGATTGTTCTTCTCCATTTTTCCTTTTTAGTATTCTTGCCCTCAGATTTTTGTGTTTGAATGCAAGTATAACTTCATTGAGTGTCTAAGAAAAATATTGAAGATAAGTCTCTTCTCAAAAGTGTATGATTTTAGGAGGAGGAATAATGATAATGACAGGCCATTTTATAGATTTTGAGTTTTTGAACGATTGGCTCAGATTGAAAGAGAGATCAACGGATGGGATTGATGAATGCCATGCGATGTGAGTTTTGTCTTAGATAGAACGTGAGTTATAACACGAGTTTAGGAAAGACTGCATATAGAGACTAAGTTCGAATGTGAGTTAGAACACGAGTTTAGCATCTTAATCTTCAAAAATAGAAGAAATAGACTAAAGACAAAGTTAGAACTCGAAGAATAATGCATTTGAATGCAAACAGGAGTTAGAACTAGTTAAGCGACTAGTTGTGATGGAGAGTCTTCTCGCAGAGATAAATAGGTGTTGAATCTGGAGATAACTGGAGAACTAAAAATAGATCTCGAGTCAGAAGGTGAGTGAATGACTTAGATAACTAAATGATAGAGGAATGTGACATAAATAATTAAATACAAATTAAATGTTAATTTAATTCAACATTCGAAAATAGAAGATTTTAATTAAATAAATAAAGTAATTTATTTAATTTGACTGTTTGAAAAGGAGAATATAAATAATTAAATAATAAATATTTAATTATAGATAAAAGGGGTTAAATGAATAATTAAATAAAGATATTTAATTATAGTTGGAAAAGTATGATAAAGGGGTAATTAAATAATAAATTATTTAATTGATAGATAAAGGGGGAAGAATTAATTAGTTTGGAACATAATTAAATATGATTTATTTAATTAATCAAGTTGAATAAAGATTAATAATAAAATAATGAATTAATTAAAAAGGGATATTTAATTAATAGAGGAAATATGTGTTAGAAAGGTTAATTAAATAATAAGCATTATTTAATCAAGACCACAGACTATAGAAAATTATGTCGAATGTGTACTCGTAGGCCTAGACCAATTTTCGGTATCTACTATTTGCCCCTCTTTGATACAACATTGGTACAACGTTGTGTCAGAGAAAATATGCCCGATCGTGCCCTAGCATGAAACAGGTTAAGGTATGCCCCCTCGGGAAAATTAACAATTTTTTGAAAGTTTCAAAAAAATCAAGAAATATTCTCGATAAGTCAATTTGATAGTCAGAAATGCTATGGAGTTGACGGAAATGAATTTGGAGTTGATACAAACAAATAATGGTCATTTGAAATCGAAAGGTTAAGCGGCCAATAGACTAGGTCAGAAGAAATGCCATTCAAACCCTACATATAAATAGGAATTAGGTCTAAACCTAATTCATTTGCACTTGGAGGAGATAGAAAAAGAGGAGATTTACTTTGACTAGCTAAAGAAAATGGCACCCATTCCCTATGTTGCGTATCATGGTTATCGGATCTAAACGTTCAAGAGGCCAGCCAACGCAGGACCACCGGTATGTACCTGAAAACAAGCTCTTGAAAGTTATTTTTGCACGTAGTTTTTGGTGTTTGAAAATTAATAAGCAAATGCGGTGCATCGTGAGCGACGCATATGCCATCGTATTTGCCGCATTTGACTGTGGAATGGCGCATGCATGAAAACATGCCCAAGCTAGGTTAGGCAGTTTAGGGATTAAACGCATTTGAATTATAATGCACCACACTTGTAGTTATGCAACGCATATGCATTAGGAATAGATGCATGTGGGGTATATGCATTTGTGAAAGGCATATGTTGTAGATAGGTAGGTTGATGAAACTACACCGCATTTGTGAAAAATGCACTACATGTGGTTTAGTGAACCACATGTGCAGTAGTTTGAAAGGGGTGTGGGAAAATATGTGACACATATGTAACATGCACCACATGTGAGGCTTCGTGCATCGCATTTGTTAAAGTGAGCCACATTTGACTGGTAAAATTTTTGAAAAAAATTTCTAGGGAAAACTTGAAAATTCTTGACATCATGGTTTAAATGTAAGTGGTTCTAGATCCTATATATATGTGGGAGTCACGACCAGACACATTTTATCTGAGAGATCGGTTGACAAGTGCAAAGATTCGGCTTTTATGGAGATTGGGTCTATGCAACTATTTGTCGATGCCCACTATTCGGGTGAACAGGGGGATGTTGACAACACTATGCGAGCGATGGCATTCTGAGACATCATCCTTTCACTTCCCAACTGGGGAGGCCACTGTCACATTAGAGGATGTGAACAGGATTTTGAGACTTCCTATTAGAGGAGAGTGGGTTATGTATGATACCTAGCGAGGATTGACCGAGCTGGCAAGGTTTTATCAGGTAGACGACATTAGTACGCTCGAGATCAAGCACTATGAGATTAGATGGCCAGTATTAGAAGATAGATATGATTGGATTAACTGTATTTTATGTACATTGATTGGGGGGATATTTATTCTAGATAGACAGGGTCATGGATCTCCAGTGGGATGGGGGTCTATGCTGGTTGGCATGTTAGAGAGTGAGACTAGGTATGCATGGGGTCCTTGTCTACTTGGGATGTTATACTTTCATCTACATGACATTGCTTACAGAGATGCACAATCACTAAGTTGTGGGACTACACTACTGATGGTATGGGGTTGGGAGAGGATAGTTGTTTTTTTCCCTCCAGTTACTGTAGAGAGATTGAAGAGATGCCCTTATGTGTTCCAATATATAGTACACATTACTCAGACACATGTGGGAGACATAGGGTATTGGCGACATGCATTGGATATTCTTGATCAATTCACATGGAGACCTTACATGGATTATGAGGAGTGGGTGGATGAGGAGGTACATTTGGTATTCTGCAAATAGACACAGTACCTTATTGGGAGGAATTTTTCTAGTGTACACATCATTGAGTGACACTTTCCAGACAAAGTTCTGAGATAGTTCGGCAAGGTTCAGGATGAGCCTCGAAGTAGAGCAGAGTTTGCTCGTTCGTCCAGAGAGGTTTCGTATTGGGGACCTATGATACTAGTATTTGTAGCTGAGGCAAAGATATAGGCATTACAACCAGTACAGTAAGGATGGAGAGATGGATTAGCAGACCTAGGTATGACAATGGCGTATGATGCATGGTGGGTAGAGCATCGACCTATTCCTTACACAGATCTAGATAAATCGACACCTATTAAGAGACGAGGGACAAGACCTAGAGGACGGCAGAAAGGTGGAGGTGCTAGAGTAGGGAGAGTTGGTGGGAGAGACGGTGATGGTAGAGGTGGAAAATAAAGTTGGAGAGGATGGAGAGGGGGTTGGGTAGGTGCACTATCACCTATCCGTGAGGTAGTTACAGAGGATGTACTTGTTAGCTCTCAAAAATGTAGGTTTGAACCATGAAAGGTTGCCAAGCTTCCACGATGTTTTAGGGTAACAGAACAAGGTTTTGGAATAATTAAATCTTGTACTCTTTAGATGTTGCTAGACCTAGGTGGGTATACCTATTTGAAATAAGCAGACTTGACTTTTGAACCTCTCCTATTGCTCTAATTTATCCAAGATGTCAATTTGAAATAAACAATTTTGGTATAATTAGCACAATAATAATTAAAACTAAAATCTAAAACACTCAAAAATGACAGATAAAAGATTGTGAGTGAAACTAAAGGATGAAAATGAAAAGACCAGTGCCTTATAGGATTTACGGAGTCAAGAAAATCTAAAACAAGTTTACTTGTTCTGGCAGACATTCAAGTTGTTTAGCATTTTATTTGGCTTATAACTTGTATAAACATGCAATATTGTGATTACTGAGTTCTTAATAATCCAATTGATATTCCCTAATTACTATGATCAATTCAGAGAATTTAATCTTTACTGGAAAGAGACGATTAATTGATAATACAAGTACAACAAATGTGTATCAATGAACTATGTAAAAACTTGTTTACACTAATTCAAATAACTAGGAAACACCATTATGGAGACAACTTAATAATGCCCTTCAACAAATATCATGAACAACTGATACCAGAAACACTGCACCATCATATTAAACTTTCATTTGATATCTCCATGATTTACATATGCTAGTAGTCTCATCCCTTTTCAAAATTGTATTTTGTTGTGTCTTCTCTATTTTCTATCTAATTCTATTCGCTCTCCCTTTACATTGTTTTCAAAATGGTCATTTATACATTGAGAAGATGAAAGGACATGTCCTTTTGGAAATAAGCATCACTAAATATAAAACAAAAGGGCAGAAAATAATTAGGCTCTATTTAGCCACAAATGAGTATTAGCAAGATGGTCCAAATAGTCTTGGCGCTTGTATGTGTCTACATCTTCAACAGCATTCCAGATCGTGATTTCCATCTTGACCATCTCCTCATTTTGCTCACTCACTTCCTCTAGAGGTGTATCTTCTGTAGAAGATGTCTTCATGATTTCCTTCAGCACTGTATCACATTCATTCTTCCACCTAGTGGCATCTTTCAATTCCCCTTTATTATCAGAGAATGCAATCACAGTTGTCTTGGCAGCTTCAACCAATCCCTTTTTATCCCCGAGCAACTCATCATATAATTTTTGATGACGAGTGATAATATGATCTACAGCTTCAATTGCAATACTGCCAGCCTCATCACGTGTAGTCAATTCATGAAATTTATCCATAACCCGCTCATTCATCCTTTCATCCTCCTTCACCGCATCTAGAGTAGAAGAATACTTCCCCCATAATTGATTTAACTAGGATGTTAAATTGACCTGTCTTTTCTTAATAATGGCTACAATGGCATCATACTTCCCCTGATTATAAGCACTTGACCCAACCCAATGATCTTTTTTCTGAGAGCTTTCTCACTGAGTGAGCATTTTGGTTGAAACTACTGGAACACCAACCAAGTCTTTCAATCTATCGTTTTCTCTTAACAGTCTCTCATTATTTGCCTTATACATTTCTCTTTCCCTTATCAATGCTTGGATCTGTGCTTTATTCAGTTTTGCAATATCTATACCAATCTCTGCAGTTACCACATGATCAGCTTCTCTAACTTTTAAGGTCATAACATGACCAAATGCCTTTTCTGTATCAATCACTACTGACTTCTTGTGGGGTGGTTACAAATCCCATATCATTAATTACCCTTCATCAGTGTTAAACTTAGAGCCTGCATACACCTCTGTCACCTTTTCCTTATCAAGTTTGTGTGTATTGTTACTATCTCTTAAGAAGCTGTCAAACACCAATGCAGAATTCAAATCAAGTCCAGGAAAGATCATGACACCAGCATCTTCCAACATTTTCCTCCCCTTTTCAAGAGTCATATTTTTCATCTCATCATCCACACACTTTCTCAATTGATCCAACAATTGCTCTTCATTCCAAAAGGTGACAACACCCACACCTTCTGTTATTTCTTTCCCCTTCAGTTTGTACAAAAATGCTTTAAACTCTGGAGAAGTTATAAACTCATCATCTGAAACAAATGATCTATATTCCATATGTTGTGCATCAACATCACCACTTCCAATACTTTGTTCTCTAATTGGGAAAACATATTGTTGAGTTCTTAACCTAGATGCTTTCTCCATTCTGCTCTGTGGCATTTCATCCATTGGGGTTTTCTCATCTCCAGAAGGCAATGCTCCCATATCCTGTAGCCCTTGGTTATAAATTTCAACCACTACCTCTGCTTCCTCTTCATCTAGATTTCTGATCATATCATCAAAAGGATAAGGTACATGCTGATACCTTCCAAAGTTAATCTTTTCTTTGGCTGAATTGATATATCCTTCAGGGTCAAAGTTTTTTCTGGGTCATCCACTTTTCATATTATAATGCAATAACTTATCATGAATTGAATTAAATCCCTCCTTGGCCAATATAGTGAAATAACCAAAGCATAATGTACTAGGCATAAAAGCCTACTTCCCATAAGAACTGAAAATTATGACACTGATGTAGTCCATCTGTCTAACAATTTCCAAATATACAATCTTGTTTGGAACTGTCTTTGGTAGAATAAAAGGGGTACCTTCAAATCCATACACCCTGATCATTGTAGCTCCTTCCAAATAGTACCAGTCACCCCAATTATGATCAATTGGCCCATTGAAATATTTTGGACAAAGAAACCTCTTAATCTCATTAGTCAAAGAATAGTTACAAGGATACTTATACAGTTTATACAATGTTTTCACAAGATACTCTTCAAAATGTATGAAACTAGAATTAGCAAATCTACTATCCCAAATAGCAATCCACAACTGAATAGGCAATGCTTCACCCTCTTTACCAACTTGAGAAATCCTCACCTCTGGAGGCCACACTCCCAACTCTTGTCCATAATACAGCACCAAGTGCATCAACAATGAATAATGTCTGAGATGGACAATAGAAGCTCCACTCTTTATAGCTATCAGTCTTGAATCAAGCTCTTTAGCAATATATGAAGCATAATCAAATGGCCTGGAGTTATGATACTGAATATTTGCTGTGATAATCATTGGCACAATTGAAATGAGTTATGGAGCGTCCATCCCCAACACTTGACACATTGAGAAGTATGTGTACTTCATATAAGGCTCAAACAAATCCACATGATAAGGAGGCCCTTCACCATCTTGCAAAGGCTCTGCCTTATTACCCTATTTAATCCTATGGATAGGCAACCTCCAACCCTTATAGATTGTGTCCATTCTTGAAAATTCTTTCTCTAACTCCTCACAACAGATCTCCTCATTGCAAAACCCTTCTAATTTGAAAACCTCGCCTTAAGCTGTGCAGACCTTCTTGCTTTAGGGCCTGAGCCAGGTAACTAATCAATAAGGTCCTGATTTAACCTCCTTTCAGTGCCCTCTTGCTTTGTATCAACCTTCTGTTTATTTCCCTTTGATGAACTACTCATAGCAAGCTTTCTACCCTTACCCTTTCAAGAACCATAGAACTCCATTCTCAAGCTTTATAGAATCAAAATGCAAAAACCAAGGAATAGTCACTTATAGTTTTTTGATCGAGCTCTTTAGACTGAAAATCATCTCGGTTCTCTATTCAACACACCAATTCACCTGCAATCAATTCAGAAATGAAGAATTGATTCAATATTTACTGTGATATCCCATCGCACTATTAATGAAGCACGAATGAACACCAATTTGAAACTGGCACTATCGCATCAAGTGTCCTTTCGATAAGAGATTTTCAAATCTAGGGTGAAATCCCTTTTCAACATCTATTACACCTTTCACCAGGATAGAATGTGGTCTTATCGACACCTGGGATCCAAAAAATGATGACTGTTGCACATATTTTCTATGTCGCTATAACATTCTGAGTCAAGGAGACGTCACATAGACCTTATTGTGTCACATCGATATGCATTTCTTTCAAGTTATAGTCACTAAAACAAAATTACCCTTTCACCGATAAATTATCACTTCGACATGTCCATCAAGTTGTCTTGCCAAAAATCTACAAATGAAGTCACACTCTCGACAAGACAGTAAACCTTCAGGAAGACTCATATCGATACCAAATGTCTTACCGAGAACATCTCTATGGATTACTCCCATTTGGTGAGACTGACCCCGAATTACTTGTCAATATAACACTCGAACTTCGGTCAAGCTTATGCCGAAAGATTCCTCTCCTGGCGATACATATTTCTATCAGCATACCTTCTGAATCGGCAAGACCCCAACACCATTTCCAATAGTCCCTTGAATCCCCTTGTATTAAGTTCAGCAAGACAAAAGTGACCTCGCCCAGACCTTCCTCGACGACATAAGTCTTACCAAAACACTTTGCTTACAAGTCAATCGACAAGACACAATGATGTCGCTATGACTTCATACTGATACCCATTAGTTTGGCTGAAACGACCCCTCCACATTACTATTTTGCAAGACCAACTGAATTTTCTATGACATTATGATGATGCCCCAGCATATGCCGATATGAATCTTCTTAGTCACCGAAACAAAAGGAAAAGTCCTGCCAACTATCTGCAACCAATACATGTTAGTGAAAATATATCTCGGGGAGACTTTTACCATGTCTTGTCGATATGGTTTTTTAATGGAATAAGAAGAGGCAAAAATGGATTCAAAATGGGTCATATGACATAGAATACACAAGACAATGCAAAGAGGGGATTTTATGCTTAAGGTAAGGACTTAATGCTAGAAACTCATGAATGCAATAGACTGTAAAAATTCAAAATTTTACAGTTCTAACAATACCAATGTTGGACATTAGAGGGGTAGTGAATGTACAAGTTGGGGGTGAGCATGCTGCAACAAAGGTAGTGGTAGAGGAGCGTGCAGAGGTGGATGTTGGAGTAGAGGATGTTGTAGAGGATTTAGATGTAGATATGGCTATAGACCCTTTGGGTGTTTTGGCAGGGTATGGAGAGGATGACGTGGAAGATGATATTGAGGATGATGTGGAGGAGGATGCACTAATGGAGGAGTAGGAGAGAGAGCTCCGAGATCAGATTATGGAGGGGAGATGGAAGGAGGATGCTCCTAGGGATGGTGAGAGGGAGGCTTTGGAGGAGAGACTCAGACTTATGATAGAAGAGTTTGACACTATGAGATTAGAGAGAGATAGTGCCTATACAGAGAGAGATAGTACATATGTAGAGAGGGATAGTGCTCATTCAGAGAGGGATAGTGCACTTATGGAGAGAGATCAGGCAATAGCTCAGAGACATGAGATAGAGCAGAAGCTCATAGAGGTTAGACACCTTTGCAGTGGGTCCTCATCTGATGGTATGGTATGAGAGTTGGTTAGATCGGTGGAGAGAGCCACCCATTATAGGGACTTATATGAGGCAGTTTTGTTGGTAGAGAGATAGGCTCCTAGTTTTTTAGAGGTGCGTAGTTAGAGGTCCCAGAGTAGGAGTCAGAGGACACATAGCACAGAGGGGGTGGTAGGACCATCGAGGGTAGGTCCATATGAGAGGCCTTCCACCTCACAGAGAGCACCTTTGAGGATTTTCCCACCACCTTCACCATTTGACAACAGTGGTAGTAGGACACGATGACAAGGTTACATATCTAGACATTTTTATTTTATTTTTTATCAGAGAGCCCTTGAGCTCATGTTTTATTTACGGTTATATTCAGACATTGTACTATGACACACTATTTTTTGAATGATATATATATATGATTTTGGTAGCTTCTATATGATATGTAGTTCTATGTTATGGATGATGCATTATTTCTATATGATTATGTTTCCTAGATGATGTATATACATGTGTTATGAATGAATGTTTCTACATGTTATGAGTTATGAATTTAATAATGATGTTATGAATGTCTTAATTTACTTATGATAATGGATGCAATGTTCTATATAATGCTTATTTATATGTGATGGTGATATGTACATGCAATGCCTATTATGTCTTGATCTTGAATGTATGTAATGAGGATGTATGTTACTATCTATATGTTTTAAATGTAATACAACTATGTGGAATGCTTATTCAATTTATGCTAATGCAAATGACCTAATGATTTTACTATGTCATAGGACTTTATCTTTATGTCAAAGAAGAGAAATGTTAAGATGAATGAATTCAGAATGTTAGTAAGAAATAATAAAGGTTGTGTAGATACTGAAAATTGGTCTAGGCCTCTGAGTACACATTTTGACATAATTTTCTATAGTCCGTCATTTTGATTAAATAATGTTAATTATTTAATTACCCTTTCCAACACATATTTCCTCTATTAATTAAATTCCCCTTTTTAATTGATTCATTATTAATCTTTATTCAACTTGATTAATTAAATAAATCATATTTATTTAATTATGTTGCAAACTAATTAATTTTAACCCCTTTATCTATCAGTTAAATAATTTATTATTTAATTACCCCTTTATCATACTTTTCCAACTATAATTAAATATCTTTATTTAATTATTCATTTAACCCCCTTTATTTATAATTAAATATTTATTATTTAATTATTTATATTATCCTTTTCAAACAGTCAAATTAAATAAATTACTTTATTTATTTAATTAAAGTCTCTCACTTTCGAATGTGGAATTATATTAACATTTAATTCCTATTTGATATTTATGTCACATTCCTCTATCATTCAGTTATCTAATCATTCACTAACCTCCTGACTCGAGATCTATTTTTAGTTCTTCAGCTATCTCTGAATTCAACACCAGTTTATCTCTGCAAGAAGACTCTCTATTACAACTGGTTGATTAACTAGTTCTAACTCCTGTTTGCATTCAAATGCATTAAGTCTTCGAGTTCCAACTTTGGCTTTTGCATACAAAGTCTATATCTTCTATTTTTGGAGATTAAGATATGAACTTGTGTTCTAACTCACATTCTAACTCATGTTCTATCTGACACATAACTCACATCGCATGGCATTCATCAATCTCATCTATCGATCTCTCTTTCAATCTGAGCCGATCGTTCGAAAACACAAAATCTATAAAATGGCCTATCACAATCATTATTCCTCCTCCCAAAATCACATACTTTTGAGAAGAGATTCAACTTCGATATTTTTCTTAGACACTTGAAAGAATTATACTTGCATTCAAACACATAAATCTAAGGGCAAGAGTACTAAAAAGGAAAAATGGAGAAGAACAATCAAGATAATTTGAAGGGATGAACACGTATTTGGTGAGATAATTTTGGTTTTATTAAGTTTAGTTTATTTCCTCATTCTTTGGTGTTAGATTTTAGATTGTTTATATTAAAGATTTAACTTTGTTTATCTATTCATGCTTACAGAAAAATCTAAGATGTTACAGGTTGATTGATGGAGAAAAAGATATAATGAAGGTTGATCGATTGAGAAAAAGACATAATCTTTGATATATTGCCAAATACACTATGGTTTCTTGTTATCATCATTGGGTAGGACATGACACAAATGGATAGTACACACTATGATATGATATAGACCATAGTGTACAAAGTCATCCATCTGTGAAAATTAGACAGTCAGAGACAAGGAGTGTCTTAACTCATACTAAGGACAATATTTCCCTAGTCATTTTGTCGAGACAAACCACATAAAGCAAAAAAATAAAAGATGGATCATGAGACGTCATTGCTCCTCTAAATCCTTGATAGGACATCCTTGAGGAAACTAGTAACATGACTCAAAAACCAATGTTTAAAAGACAATTGATACACAGTAGCTAAAGAAAAAGAGTCCTGAAACATCCTTGCTTCTCTAAATCCTTCAAGGGACATCCTTGAGAAAGCTAGTAATCAAACTAATTCACAAATCGATAAAAATATAAGACAAAGTAAGATATAAAGTCATAAAGCCAAATAAATATATTCACCAAAACTTGATCTTGTGGGATTGTTTGATGTTTGATGTTTGACATAGCGTAGTGTGAGAGAATGACACATACCGCATAAGACGTTGAGTCTCGTTTCGACTTGGTGACTTTTGTATAAGGCATGAGAAAGCCTAGTTTCAAAAAGACACTTGTCATATAAGATGTTGGAGCCTGATGATGTTGAAGTGACAAGCCACATGAGATTGACAATTTGATGATGTCTGTTGATAAGAAAGACATATCTTGCTTAAGACATAGGTTGATCACCTTGACAATGTGTTTGATATTGACTTGATGACAGTTTGAGATGTTTTTCCTTGTTGCATGACTTGTTTTGATTATTTGACTGATAAAAGTGTGTGCGTAGATAGTCTATAACATGAGATGATACCCTAAACTATAATATGGAACTTGTGTGATAATGATTGTGAATGAACCCTATTGGACTGACCTAGTGTGGTCTCAGGAGCTCATCAATTGATTAGCCTTGCCTACGTTGTACACGTAGAGACCTCGTAGTTCAACATGACCAATGAATTTGATTATACAAAGCGTCATGATTTAAAATGTGTGTGGTACATGAGAAAACTAGACTGACAGACCTAATGCCTCAGGGGCACATCGATTGATGGCCTTGCCTACGTCCCAGTCACAGAGGCAACGTAGTTCGACTATGACTGACTAAACATGACTGACTTGACTCTGTTTTTGGTATTTTCTGACATTTTTGGATTTTTTTGTATTTTTGAAGTTTTCTAATGTTTTTGGGATTTTTTCAAGACATTTTCGATGGTGTGACGTTATGTACAAGGTGTTAGGGCATAGAAAAAGGATTTTCCCCCAATCGGGAATAAGATTTGGAAATGGAGTGGGTAATGTGACAAAATGGATGCTAGATGTCAATCGTTCCAAGGAATGGATAAGACAACCATTTATTATGAGTGATGATGAGAAAGTCTGACTAGAATGATGGTAGACGAAAGAGCGAGCTTGACTACACATGGCACCTATTTGCTAGGTTTTCACCATGGTACTTATCCATAGCACCACCGAAGCAGTTTTCACTATTGGATGGATTTATTTCTCTTTACTTTTTTTATTTTCTCAAATTTTTTGGTCTTACAAAGATGCATGTTTGCTAGGTTTTCATTTTTGTTTTTTCATTTTTTGTATTTTTCTAGATTAAGACATGGATTCTCATAAACTAAGCATAGAACCTTTTTAGAAGCAGACTATTGATAGGTGACAAAAGCGGCTCTCCTTCAGGAGTAGAGAGTTGGTACGCTCCTGATCCAAAGGCTTCTTTGAAAATATAGGGCTCCAACCAGTTAGGCTCAAACTTACTTGGTTTCTCCCATTTGGCTTGGTTCTTAGGATTCTCCATTAATACCAGGTCACCAATGTCAAACTGTCTATTCAGAACCTTCCTATTGTAGCTACGATGAAGACAATTTTGATATGCTTGTAAATGATCTAATGCTTTCTATCTTCGCTCATACAACAATTCTAGCTCTTGTAACCTAGAGACACAGTATTCTTCATCGTCAATATGACCCTTCAAGGATACCCTTAGAGAAGATATTTCAACTTTGATAGGTAAGATAGCTTCGGACCCGAATACGAGGGAATATAGAGGTGTTGATGGGAGTACGGATGCTTGTACAATAAGCCCATAAGGTATGATTAAGCTATAGGTGCCAGTCACGACCAACATCATTGATAGTCTTCTTAAGGATTCTAACAATAGTCTTATTAGATGCCTCAGCTTGGCCATTACCTTGTGGGTAATATGGGGTGGAGAAATGGTGTACTTCTTAGTTCTTGAATGGGCAGCTATTGTCTATGATTATGGATTGGGGTACACCATACCGACAAATGATATAGTTTAGGATAAACTTAGATATTTGTGTGCTAGTGATGTAGGTCATGGGAATAGCTTCAATCCATTTGGTGAAGTATTCAGTGGCGGTGATGATGAATTTATGGCTGTTGGATGATGGAGGGTGTATCTTACCTATGAGGTCAAGTCCCCATTGGGTGAAGGGCCATGGTGAAGTAATTGTATGAAGCTCTTGTACTGGCACTTGTATCAAGTCTCCATGTATTTGACATTGTCTACATTTCTTTACAAAGACATATGAGTCTTTCTCCATTGTAGGCCAATAGTAACCTAGTCTCATAATCTTATGGGCTAGAGTACAACCACTCGAATGAGATCTGCATATACCCTCGTGTACCACTCGCAAAAGTCGTTTGTGCTTCTTCAACATCAATACATCTCATTAGGGTGTTATCTAAGGTACATCTATACAGGGTTTCTTCGATGATGGTGTACCTAGCTGACTTTTGGATGAAGGTTCGACTTTGGTTATTGGACAAGTCTTGGGGTAAGGTTTGGTTAGTGAGGTAGTCGAATATGTTTTTATACCAAGGAGATGTAGGACCAACAATGGTACACACTATCATAGTATCATGGATATCATAAGCGGGGACCAACAACTATTCAACCAAGAACTCAAATTTAGGCACATTACTCAGAATATCCAACAAGGAACCCACAGTTGCTATAGCATATGCAGCTCTATCTTGGATACGTGGTATTTGTTGAAAATTTATGTTATTGAAATAATGCTTGAAACTATCATCCATTCACTTGTAAGGGGAAAGCATCTCATCCTTAGTCTCGTAATCATCATTTACCTGTCGAATTACCAGTTGAGAGTCACCAAAAACATGTAGGCTCTTAATTTTCCACTGAGCTACCATTTTTAACCATGTCACTAAAGCTTCATATTCTACTATATTGTTGGTACAAGGGAAAGCGATCTTAGATAATTTGGGAATGGTATCACCTTGAGGTGTAACAAATAAGACACCAACTCCTGAACCATGATTTGTGTGTCACCCATCAATGTGTAGTTTCCATTTGGTTTTAATGTCAATGTTGAAGAGAAATTCATCAGGAAAATCTGCCAATAAGGGATGGTCTGCTTTCATAGGTGCACCGACTAGTTGATCTGCAATCACCTATCCTTTTATAGCCTTCCTTTTGACATACTGAATGTCATATTCGCTAAGTATCATAACCCATTTAGCCAATCAGCCTGTTAAAGCTTCCTTACTTAGGAGGTATTTAAGTGGATCAATATTTACAATTGACATTGTTTGTCGATTGAGCATATAGTGCCAAAGTTTTTGGGTAGTAAAGACTACCGCAAGACAGGCACGTTCTATGTTGTTTTAATTCAATTCATAGCCCACTAAGGTATGGCTGATATAATAGACTACTCTCTCATGACCTTGATCATCGTGCTATGTGAGAAGAGCCCCTGATGCTGACTGAGCTACTGAGATGTAAAGTATCAGTGGTTTTCCCTTTGTAGGTGGCATTAAGACTAGTGGAGTAAGCAAATATTCCTTGATTTGCTAGAAGGCCTCTTGA
This sequence comes from Sequoiadendron giganteum, assembly GCA_007115665.2. NCBI lineage: Eukaryota > Viridiplantae > Streptophyta > Pinopsida > Cupressales > Cupressaceae > Sequoiadendron > Sequoiadendron giganteum. The sequence continues at coordinate 122,747,731 of CM021102.1, forward strand.
CATTTAAGTGTCCATAAAAATGGTACTCCTTTCTTGAGTAGATGCTGAAATGGGTGTATTTTATCTACCAGTTGTACTATGAAATGCATAATGGACTGTAATCTCCCCTATAGGGTTCTGAGTTCACCAAACCTGATTGGAGGAGGCATTTCTATGATAGCTCTGACCTTCTCTGGATCTACTTCAATGCCTCTTCGAGAGATGATATACCCTAACAGTTTTCCTGATTTCACTCCAAAGACACACTTCTTTGGATTTAGCCTAATGTTGTAATTCTCTAGCCTCTAGAATATCTTGTTTAAAACCTTCAAATGATCTTCCCTTGTTTTTGATTTAGCTATAATGTCATCTACATAATCTTCCATGAGGGTATGTACAAAGTCATCGAAAATCGTAGTCATTGCCCCTTGATAGGTAGCTCCTGCATTCTTAAGGCCAAACGACATAACATTCCAACAGTATGTGCCCCATGGACATGTGAAAGCTATCTTGTGTTGGTCTTCAGTTGCTATCTTAATCTGGTTATATCCAGAGAAACCATCCATGAGGGATAACATCTTGTATCCTATTGTAAGATCAACTATCATGTCAATATTCGGCAAAGGGAAGTCATCCTTAGGACATGCCTTATTGATGTCTCTAAAATCTGTGCAAATGTGAATTCCCCCAGTTGGTCTAGTCACTGGTACAAGATTTGATACCCAATCTGCATAGTCTATTGTCCTTATGAATCCTACATCCAAGAGTTTCTTAAGTTCTACCTTAACTAATAAAGCAATTTATAGATGCATTTTCCTTAACTTTTGTTTGACTGGCTTAATACCTAGCTGTAGTGGTAAATGATGCAATATTAGGTCTAGATCAAGCCCAGGCATGTCATCATATGACCACGCAAATTTTATCTATCTCTTTGTGAAGAAGTCCTTAAACTCTGGTTTTTCTGTCTCTATTAAAGAAGCTACAAAATATACCTTCTGAGGATTCTCTTTTGTACGTATGTTGACTTCAATAGATTCTTCTACTAGCATCGATGACTTTTCCTATTCAATGGGGAGAATATTTAAACCTCTATCCTTGGGTGCCTCTAAGAGGTTTCCGCCCTCGGATATGTCCTTTATTTTGACTTTTTCTTCGTCCAAAGGTGCCTTTCGGTTTTCACCTAGGGACTCATCATTTTATTTTTCATTATCTTTTTTCTTTTTATTCTCATTTTTGCAACTATAGGTGTAAATAGACTCCCCAAAATATGCTTTATCATCCAAGTCTATGGTAAAACTTGCTTTATGATGCCCTCTTGGTATGCCTTCTCTAAGTCCCATGAACTCAGAATTTGTTTTGTCATTCTCGAATATATCTATGATAGGTGTACCTTGTTAATCCCAATCGATAAGTTTGGGATATATAAGGGGCATGTCATCATCGGAGTTTTTAAAGGTAGTTGCTAACAAGGTGAATATAGAATGGTTGACATGGTGACAGAATTTTTGGACTAACTCCTTTTTTTTCTTCCTAGGTGTAGGTATACTCTGATGTGGGACTATAGTAAGGGCTGAGTCATCAGAAGATGGTTTCTCAGGTGCCCAAGATGCATGATCAAGGGTTTCCCAATAATAGTTCTCTTGCCATTCTTTTTTGGACAAGTGTTTCTTAGGACGAGGACTAGATGGTTTTGGTATAGGTTTCATGTTGAGGTCCAATTCTCCAAATAGGGCATCTATGTTCATGGTATTGGTAGATGAAAGGGACTCACATTCACCATTGCTTGAGTAAGGGGATTCATCGTAAACTAGAATTTTGTCATAAACTGGGGGAAGTGGTTCACGAGATATCTCGATGTCTACGCAAGAACTCACTTCCTCTTGAAAAGATGACGAAGTACCAGGAAACCCAATTCTAAGTGGTTGAAACCCTAGTCCTAAGTATTTCGGTCGTGGGTAGACAATGATCGGTTCCGTCCTTTCATTTTGATATAGTCCTAACCCACTATTCCCATCATAACCTTTATTTTGCATTATCTTAAAGCCTTTTCCATACTAGTCCTTGGCTATTTGAATAGATGGGGAGGGGTATTCATGTTCTTCTTGGTACAACCAAGAATCACCTTGATCCACAATTTCTTCACTTAACTCTCCCCATTTATTCAATGTCATTGTAGGGGGAACATGAAATGTGACCACTGACTATCTTCTATCTGCCATGGGTAGGCCATATGCCTTAGGTGGAATTAGTTGACAGACATAGTATGATGCCTTTATATTATATTCGCCACAACCCTTGTCTTGGATCTCGAGCTTAGGAGTGGGTGATGGTGGTTTGAATGAAATGGACTTAGTGAGACATGATGGGTCAATGTATAGGGATAAAGTGGATGATGAAGCTTCTTGGTTAACTGGTACTTGTCATTGTGGAATTTCCCTTAGGCTTGTACAATATTGAAAAGGATTGGGATCACCATCAATGGTGATCTCTGTGCCATTATATGGGAACTTAATACATTGGTGATATGTTGAAGGTACAAATTTCATTGCATGTATCCAAGGTCTACCTAACAAGAAGTTGTATGGGAGGGTGAGATCCAAGACTTGGAAGCTGGTGTTCATGACTGCTGGGCCAATTATGATAGGGAGTGTGACAACTCCTTTGGATGATCTTTCCTCATCATCATAAGCCTTGATGACTATACTCTTAGAAGTATCTACGCAGTCAACTGAGAATCCTAATGCCTTAACCAATTTTAGGGTACATAGGTTCAAACCTATTCCTCCATCTACCAAGACTCAACAAACTTTGTTTTGATGAACAAGGACTTCAAGATGTAAGGGTTCATTATGATCAAACTTTTCAGTTGAGTAATCTTGTTGGGAAAATGTGGCATGATGCGAGTTGGTCAAATATCCCACCATTTCTTCGAAACAATTGACATCTAAGTTTATAGGAATAGTTGTGTTCTATAGAGCTTTGTCAAGAATGGCTCAATGCTCAAGTGATAAAGTCAACAATTCCAAGATAGATATTTGGGCGGGGGTTTTACTCAATTGAACAAGAAGGTTGTACTTAAACTTGGAAGCTTGTGTAGGTGGCTTGAAAGAAGGACCTAGAATAGTAATCTTAGTTCTACGTGTGTTTACATTACATTTTGGATGCTTCTTAATGTTGAAGGTATTGACATTCTTGTTTGTGGCTCGGAGGTGATTTATGATCGTTCCTTTACCATAGTCATACTTGGTATTGTTATAATTGGCTGATGGATTATTTTTGGGTCCTGAACTAGAGGCTTTTCCTTTTGTGTGGTCATGTAATGGGTCCGTGAAGACGTTATGATCACTGTTCTTGGTATTTTTCTGCCCACCTACCTCTATGGTTTCGTTTTCAACAAATTCTTGTATAATATTCTTGAGTTGACAACATTGTTGTAGGTTGTGTCCTTTCGTTCGATGATAGTCACAAAAAGAGTTATCCACCCACCATGAAGGTTTGAATTATCCAGGATCATACTCTCTTGGTTCCAAAGGTTTGATGAGATTATTCTTAATCAAATCTTTGAAAATAGTCTCTATTGGTTTTCCTAAAGGTGTAAATTCACGTGTAGGAAATCTCCTCTGTTGTGGTCTTTGTTGTTGTGAATTTTGGACATAGTTGTCTGTTTGATCTAGACTATTCATCATGTCTTGATTGGAATTGTAGTCTCTAAGTGTGATAAATGGTCCCGTATGTATCTGTTTAGCATCAACAATGCCATCATTTGTAACATTCTTGTTTCTAGACCAGAATTTGTTTCTATCGTTTGGTGTGTTCTGATGTTTGACAACCAAATTGATGCCTGGTACTTTTATTTCACCTTTGTCTATAAGGCCTTTCTCAAGGATGATGCCCTTTTGTACCAAGTCTGAGAATGAAGTACAATAGTATACCCTTAAGTCACTTCACAATTTGGGGTTGATGTTCTCTAGGAATATCATGACCTTTTTCTTTTCTGATATTTCAACTAGATATCTACTAGCTAGACTTTGCCATCTCTGGAAGAAAGTAGTGAAAGTTTCACCATATTCTTGTGTCATGTGGCACAAGGTTGCTATTTTTACCTCATTGTCTATGTTAAAGGCGAAATGTTTGACAAAATTCTCAGCTAATTCGCCCCAAGATCGTATACCATATGGTAATTTAGAAAACCATTCCAGTCCTATCCCAACAAGGGTTCGTGGAAATAGTCTCAGCAAGTATGTGAGATCATAAAATATGTCCATGCATGTCGTTGAGAATTCTATAGTGTGCTCTAAAGGATTCTTTCTCCCATTATACTTAGGCAAAATTGGTATAATGTATCCATGGGGGAAAGGTGTCATATAAAGCGCTTTGTCAACTAGACATGGACATAGGTCTTGCACTGAGATAGTTCATTTTCCTGACATAGACATGTTGTCCATCTATTGTTGAAGAGTTTGCATTTGGTTTTGAAGGACATCGACTTGTGTCAAGGACATGGTGTTTGTGATATTTGGATCATGGTAGGTGTTTTGATATGCTTTGTTCTGTGATGGGTTGTAATTGGATGATGGAATATATCCTATCAAAATATTCTGATTTGGTATGGGGATATTCCCTGTCTGAATGGTCTGAGTTGGTATAGGAATGCTTCTTGTCTGAATTGTTTGATTTGGTATAGGTATATTCCTGCCAACTTTGGATCTCTTACCAGTCGTGTTGGTGCCAAAGGGGTTGGAGGAAGTTGCTCCCATAGTAAATTGTAAACCTTGTGTTATGTTGAAAGGGGTTGTGCTTACAATTGACGATGTTTGAGTTGGTATGCTAGTTGGTATCATTGCAGTAATTTGGGGAATAGAGACAGTTAACATCGCAGTTTGCATGGGTTGAGTAGATTGTGTTTGCAAAGTACGAATATCAAATCCTATGGGTAGTTTGGCACCTTCTACTAGCAACTTAGCTAGATATCGTTGTGGATCATTTGCCAAAAATTCATCCATAAAGGATGCAAATTCAGGATCTTGTACTGCTACGTCTATGTCTTCTATGTAAATTTTCCCATGTGTGTCTCTAGTGACGTGTTTTTCATGCAAAGGCTTGTGTGATAGTTTACTTCCTGATGGTTGGTTTCTGAATGGATTGATGAATTCGTTGGGGTCTGTCATTGCTTTGTGTTTGTTTTTAGACCTTGTTTCAACCATAAAAAAGTTGCTCAAAAAGGAGTAATGCAGACTATGTCTAAAAACTGATATGACCTATGTCTATGTTTTTGGATTTTTTTTTGACAATAAATGACGTTGCTAAAATGGTTTCTAAAAAGACATATACTAAAATGACGTATGATAGGATAGACAATATGCAAAATTTTTTAGTAGACTATGACGATAAATGAGTCTAAGATGGGTATAACCTACCACCTATGGAATAAATACATGCAACCTGATTGTATGACAAGGACAGTTGAAAAGGTGAATTTTCCAAACTAGATTGTTGAGCTAAAAAGATCCACTAGATGGGACTAAAGTGACAAGGTTCAATGATTGTGACAAACAAAAACATGAACGTTTCCAATGACGAGGAAAATTATCTATTTTGTGATATGCAATTTCCTAGGAAGTATCTATATGCATGCAACTTAGTATGAATATGACTAAGACGTATATGGCACCTAATGATGCAAGGTTTTTTAGCAAAATTCACTAGTTTCTAATCCAAGGTTGATCTTAAAAACCTAAAGCAAATAGTGACAATGATGTTTCAGACTCAGCTCACGGTTTTTGATGTTTTGTGTTGACAGGAAAATGTGGTTCACCTAATAGTTGCAGTTCAAATGTTGACCGATGTGGTTTTTGACAGTGCATGCGATGTTTCTTATAGTTGCAGCTTTTCCTGTGACAAATGTGGTTTATCGATACACATGCGGTTCTAAGTTTGGACTCTGTAAACCTAAATTTTCTGACTAACACATGTAGCTCGAAAACTGACAGATGTGGTTTGCATGCACACATGCGACTCATAAAATCTAGACTGTGAATAATGAATGTTTTGATAGACACATGTGATTTTTCCCCTAACAGATGCGACTCGCTAATACAGATGTGGCATTAAAACTAACAAATGCGACTCAATTTTCTGACCATTGAAATCTTCCTGAAAGTTATTGACTAACTTTGTTTGTTTGATCAAGTTTTTGATGAATATAGCAGAGAACAAACACAACAATCAATGTATTTTATGTTTGTGATGAAAGACTTGTTAAGACTCAAAAACATTTACAACCTAGGCTTTTAGGACAATACTTGTTGAGTTCTTACTTGGATTTCTCCAGCTACGCATATTTATGGCGAATGACTAGTAGCTTGGCCCACTGGCTCCCCTCCACAACACTCACTTATACGAGGTAGCCAAGCTACTATATCCATGAAACTCCCATGGCATACATTTCATTTCCACACATAAACCATAAGAATGTAAGACGGCTTCACAAGGCTGACCTTGCTATGCCAACAAGTAGGTAGGATTTTGGTAACTCTAGAATAAGGTGTTGAAAAGGGGCATTCCGTTCGTGGGGCACTATCCAACATCAGCGAGAGTCCATTTTTGTCCATCTTGTCAGAATAGTGAGCATGATTTCTAGGCTTTCCCCATAAATCCATTTTTATATACCGAGTGGAAGTCGCTTGGCTTTAGCATGTTACCGATCTAAGTCGTCTTGGGGTGAGTACTTTTCCCCACCAAGACAGGCCCAAGTTCTAGAGTCAATAACCATTTCTCTTACACCCAAGATCATATGACTACGTAAGGGGAGAGGATATATCAATATACTGAATCGTAAGGGTAACAAATACGTGCAAAGCACCTGACAAAGAAGATAGTGGTTCTTTTTAATCCAAATGACAATTGTCTATCTATCAATCAGAAAATTATTTTTAACCCACATGAAAATTATCTATCTACCAAACAAAATCTTGCTTAAATTAATAAATTAACACAAAGGCATTAGGTCCTGCATACAAATTTATCAGTAGTTCATTGTTCTTCGGCTTTTGTCCTATAGAAAATTGTCTTAGGTTTAATTGTCTTCTATTCTTCATCCTGCAAACGCTACATTATTCCACCTGAACACAATTGAAACAAATATTAGCGAAAACTGAAAATGTGGATGTACGAAAATCAATAAAAAAAGTGAAAAAGATTTACCAGCCAGATGCAGCTTTTGGAGCCACAGATGCGGTTTGATGTTGACAAGCAGATGCAGTTCGTGACATCGCGGATGCGGTTTGGGATGACAGATACATCTCTATTTTTCATAGATACGGCTCGTGGATATAGATGCGTCATTTTACGGAACAAATGCGGTGCATCGTACGAAAAACCTACAAAAAAGAATGAAAAATAGAAAAATGGAAAGATGAAAATATGTGTGAATTTTGAAGCATGTTCACGTCGAGTTCACCAAATGTAACAATAGATTAAAATAGACGATCTTTCAAATGTGATGATGAGATGGATAATCTGCAACTAGAATAACAATGTTAATCCTAATCTAAATAATAATCTAAAATCAAACAACAAAGAATGAGGAAATAAACTAAACAAACTAAATAATTTAATGGAAAGCTCTCATCGAATATGCATTCACCCCTTCGAATTATCTTGATTTTTCTTCTCCATTTTTCCTTTTTAGTATTCTTGCCCTCAGATTTTTGTGTTTGAATGCAAGTATAACTTCGTTGAGTGTCTAAGAAAAATATCGAAGATAAGTCTCTTCTCAAAAGTGTATGATTTTGGGAGGAGGAATAATGATAATGACAGGCTATTTTATAGATTTTGGGTTTTCGAACGACTGGCTCAGATTGAAAGAGAGATCGATGAATGAGATTGATGAATGCCATGTGATGTGAGTTATGTCTCAGATAGAATGCGAGTTAGAATGCAAGTTATAACACGAGTTTAGGAAAGACTGTAGATAAAGACTAAGTTAGAATGTGAGTTAGAACACAAGTTCATGATCTTAATCTTCAAAAATAGAAGAAATAGACTTTGTATGCAAAAGACAAAGTTAGAACTCGAAGAATAATGCATTTGAATGCAAACACGAGTTAGAACTAGTTAATTGACTGGTTGTGACGGAGAGTCTTCTCGTAGAGATAAATAGGTGTTGAATCTGGAGATAACTAGAGAACTAAAAATAGATCTCGAGTCAGAAGGTGAGTGAATGACTTAGATAACTAAATGATAGAGGAATGTGACATAAATAATTAAATACAAATTAAATGTTAATTGAATTCAACATTCAAAAATAAGAGATTTTAATTAAATAAATAAAATAATTTATTTAATTTGACTGTTTGAAAAGCAGAATATAAATAATAAAATAATAAATATTTAATTATAGATAAAAGGGGTTAAATGAATAATTAAATAAATATATTTAATTATAGTTGGAAAAGTATGATAAAGGGGTAATTAAATAATAAATTATTTAATTGATAGATAAAGGGGGAAGAATTAATTAGTTCGCAACATAATTAAATATGATTTATTTAATTAATCAAGTTGAATAAAGATTAATAATGAATTAATGAATTAATTAAAAAGGAATATTTAATTAATAGAGGAAATATGTGTTAGAAAGGTTAATTAAATAATAAACATTATTTAATCAAGACCACAGACTATAGAAAATTATGTCGAATGTGTACTCACAGGCCTAGACCAATTTTCGGTATCTACATATGCGATCTAACATCCAATTGCATTGGCTCATGATATAAATATCCAACATTATTTTGAAAACAAGAGAAAATCGAGAAACTTAATCTACTCAAAGTCTAAAAGATATCCTGGTGCACAGGAATAAGTTGGTGTCGATCCTTGTAACTATCTTTAGTTGCATTGATTTCTTGATTTGTGAACTAGTGTGCAGTGTTGGAGCTCAGGTTATAGTTGGTGAAATCTTCATCCATTACGATGAGTTATAAAATCAGCATATCATGACTCTTTTGAAGATGAGTCATAATCAATTCCGCCATTCCTTACTTGAAACAAAATTAGTTATCACATGGCTATTATTAAATATTAACTCAAGATACATAATAAATGTACATGTATGATAAAGCATTGATAGATTAATCACCACATTTTAATCATGCATATAACAAAAAATAAGCACTTATATTAACCATCTATATTCCAAGTCTTTATACCTTCATAAGTTCATAAAACATACATAAAAGAGAATGTTATGAGTTTTTAAAGCCAAACATAAAGTATTTAAAAGGTTAAAAACTTAATAATTATGAGGTCAATACAGAGCCTCATCATTCTCCTCCTCTTACATTTATCCATGTCCTCATGTTTTATCTAGGTGGAATATGAATTCCTCTGCTGATTGATTCCATCCAAAGAGCACAAACAAAAACTCCCCCTCTGTATCTAGCTACAGTTCTTGTTGACACTGCAAATCCATTGTTATTTTCCAATTTTTCATACCATGTTCTGAGGACCTCTGTTGGTATCTGTGAAGGTGCATTAATTTTAGGTGCAGGCATGATAATGATAGGCCATCTGAATCTCATGCCAATCCATAATTCTTTCTTCTCATGAATTAAAATGATTGCATGTCTAACACGTGTCAAGCTCCATCTGAGGTTATTTGGCAAAATTGGTTCTCTCCTCTTTATTGTATTTGGAAGTAATCTAAATATTTCTTCACATGCTGGAATGGCTAAAGGAGGAATAACTCCCTCAAATTTTTGAAAGGTTGTAATGCTTTACAACAAATTCCTTGTATAAACAAGATTGACATCATTTAACCTGGATATAGACCTAAATCTATAATATAGTGGATTGATGTTGGATATTCATATCTGATTGGAAATCCATATGTCTACTGCATGTTCCTATATTCTTCCATTCAGGCTGACCAATCACCATGATTTTTCAATAATGAAAGAAAATATTTAATTTGAAGTTCTCCTACATAAAGATTGAGCAATGAATAATAATTGTTTGCCATAAGAAATCCATGTTGAAAGAATTCCTACAATTGATTCTGAATATCTAGACAACTGCTAGAATAAGAATCCATAAATTCATAATCTGCCTAGAAATCAACAGGTCTTTTCAATACAATTTGATTTAACTTCCATTTCTAGAATAGCTCCTTAAGAAACAAACCATAAACTGCATAAGGTTTTCTTGTAGAAACTAAAGCAAATGCAATATCCATAGTCTGAATTACCCTCTCCTCTGCTTTTTATTTTTCTTTGATTGTCTTATCCAATTGTTTTTGGAGTTCCTCATTAAGTTGCTTATATTTCATAGCCATTAAGGAAAGGTATCTAGGATTTTTTGTGCTTGTCTTTATTTCCAATTCTTCATTTAATTCATGAATTTATTTATCCTTCCTTTCATCTTGTATGGCCTTTTGGGTCAATTTTTCTTCTGCTCCTTTGAATTGTAAAAACAACTGACTAATTTTTTTTCTGAAACTATTCTTTTAACTGACTTGTTTCTCCCTGAAATTTCAAGACTTCATCATATTTTTGTTTCAATTTTTCCTCAAGTAACATATTTTGCATCCTTAATTCTTCTAATTCTTTTTCCAACCTAGATATTTTGAGAGCTATTTGAATTTTATCTTCTTCTCTTTCCCTCAAATTCTCATTATCATAATATATTTCTTCTTCTCCCATTGGTTGTTTTCCCTCACAATGTCAAACTTTTTCTTAATGTTCAATTTCAACATTTGTAATTTTATTGCCCTGAAAGGTTCCTATATCAGGTATCTCAACTTCAGTTTCCATACTTGATATATTAATATTGCGGAATGAAAAATTAGGCTCTAAAAAGTTAATATCCCGAACAAGAGATTGATGAGGTAACAAATTTTCTTCTAATGTAGTATATTATTTTCCTATCCTTTCTTCTTCAGACTCTACTTCTCGCAATATTTCCTCTTCAAGCTCTTCTTTCTCAATTTCTTCTCTATTAACTTCTTCTTCATTAGAATCATCCAAATAGATGGGAGAAGTAGGCTTTCTAGACTCACATTTGTCTTGTTCTTCTTTTTGTGTGTCTTATCTAGTTCTTTGTTTAGGTCTTCCAACTTTCACAGCTCTTTTCTTTTTTTTAGAATTCTTTTTTCTAGTTTTAGGATTATCTGGGGTTTTCTTCTCTTCAGTTTTTTTCCTCTTTGTAGAAACAAAGCTCTTCATCTTATGTTTCTTAGTTTCCCTTATTGATTGAGCAAGGTTTTCTTTTGAACTCTATTTTTTCCTTTTCTTTGTAGTAGCAGAGCTCTCTGGATTTTTTTTCCTTGGCCTACCAATAGGTTTTACTAGGTTTTTAGTTAAAACCCTAGTTCTATTAATCTTAATTGTTCTTCCTTCAACAATTTTTGGTTTCCCTTTTCCCCAATCTGAATTTAAAATATTTTCTCCATTCCTCTTCCCCGTTAGGTTTCTACATGAAATGGTGTTTAACCATTAAATGTATTAAATCGTGATGTGTTACTCTATTTTCCTTTTCGTTGCATCTAATAGCCATTTCAGTAAGCTAAGAAAAGAGAAAAGTTGGTAAATTAATTCATACATCAGGTGTGGTTGCTCCATGCCTGACATGATTCAATAACTTGAGTGTTGGCCCAAAAACGGTTGCAAATTGACCTTCGCAGGTGAAGAACTTCATAACATAGAGTGCAATGGACACCCAGGATTCTTGCAAACTTCCTCGCTATATACCCTTATTTTTTACTTTATGTATATGAAAAACAGGCAAGGGCTCTCCAAGAACATGAAATATTTCAAGTAGCTCTTGCAAATTTGAAAGCCTGGGTTGAATACTGGCACCTTCCATGGGAATTCCTGATAATGCACTTATCACAACAATAGATACTTCGATGGGTTCTCCCTTGACCACCGTAAAATTGATATGGAATTCTTTTATAGATTCCAGCACAATTTCCCACTCATATCCTTCATATTTGAGCAAGAAATCTAACCATCCATCCTATTGCAAATGCATTCTAGATTCCTCATCTGAATTTACTCCCTTTGGCTCTTCCATTATTTCATACCCCATTTTTACTAGACCGAAATTCTTCGAACTCAGAGTTTTACTAGCAATGTCAAAATTTCCAGAAATAACAATATTTTGTACAAAATGGTGGTGTTAATTCATTTTGAAAAGAAATGACAAGATATAAGAATGAATGTAGTATGAACTATATGCACTTTGCATTCCTAATCTTTCTCATTGATGTGCTGACAACAACATGTCACATACATCATAATCTGATTGCCCATCATATCACCTCGAAATTAGCTTTCATCTTTATTACCCAATTAGGAAATGAGAAGTTCTTTTATTCCTTTAAAACAAATTATATCTGGCTTTTTGAACAATCATAATTTAATCTATTAAGTAAATTTTATAAGCTATAATGATTGTACTTCAAACTTTGAAAAATGCCTAGAGATATAAATTCTTACCTGTCAATGACAGAAATTTCAAATGATGACAGATGATGGGGATACATGTTCACTTTCAATTTGCACAATCAGCAACTAGAATTAAGCCTTCATAAAATCATTAATGAAAGACACACTGAGCTCAACCCTTGTGGGAGCCCACTTATTTTCACGTTTCAAGTCAATACTTTCCATTTAAGAAAAAATTGCATTAACCCTGTAGCTGCACATCACACAAATGCATTAGTAATAAATGAAGCTAAAAATCTTTCGTCAGTACAAAAACATTTTTATGCACTCCAGATTTAACATTTGAATATCTCAAACCCGATCTATCAAATCAGGCATGATCAGGACCTATTTCTCTCTTCTTCTTTTTTTTTGCAAAGTAAATCGCCATTTATGGTTTTCAATTTACTATGTTTATCCATACCCATCAATAATGGATTTAAGGATTGGTCATTTCACCCAAAGAAGAGAAGTATTCCCTAGTAAAATTCTCAACTCTTGCTTGAAGCTCTAAAATAAATTCTTCTTTTGATGTCGGCTTGTGATAGAGTTTTAGCCTATGCCCATTTACCAATAATTTTTTTCTCTCTCCATCAATGGGTGTTAACCGAACAACTCCATTATCAAACACTTGTTCAATTTCATATGGCCCAAGCCACCTTGTGTGCAGTTTTCCTTTGAATTCCTAAAAACTTGAATCAAATAATAAAGCCCAATCACCTATAGTAAATTGCTTACTGTGGATATTTTTATCATGTCACTATTTCCTCTGTCCTTGAATGGCTTCAGTTTGGTGCAAAGCTTCAGTTATCATCTCATCCACTTTGTTTAGTTTCATTATTATATTCCTTTGTGCTTCAGTAATATGTATTCCCACATTGACAACTATTCTAAGTGTTTCTAATTCAAACTGAATGGGAAAAATATGAGTCTTTCCATAAACCAGCTCATATGGTGAAAATCCAGTAGTTGTCTTCCATGTTGTATTGTATGCCCATACAACTTAAGTTAACCTATCTGACCAATCATTCTTCTTAGATGAAACTATTTTTGTGAGAATGTTTTCTAATTCTCTATTGGTGACCTCAACCTACCCATTTGCTTGAGGGTGGTAAGGCGATGATTTCCTATGTTGAATTTGATATCTTTCAAAAGATACTTGAAGCATTATAGACATGAACTATGGCCCTTGATCTGACACAATTTCTTTAGGTGCTCCATATCTTTGTAGAATATTATTATATATAAAGTCTACAACTTTTTACTCTTTGGTAGCTGGAAATGCCTTGAGTTCTGCCCATTTTGTAACATAATTAGTACATACCAGTATATAATGATTTCCCTTGGATGGAGGATCTATTGGGCCAACAAAACCAATACCCCATTTTTCAAATGGCTCTGGTGATACATGTTTTTGTAATGGCATCTTTGTTGATCTTGTAGGTCTCCCCATTCTCTGACATTGATCACAATGGTTGATGTATTGAGATGTATCCTTAGTCATAATAGGCCAAAAATAGCCTGCTCCTAAAATTTTATGAACTGTTCTTATTGTAGAATAATGTCATGCCCCTAGTTCATCATGACATGCCTTCAGTATATCATATACCTCATTTTCTTGCACATATCTTCTCATTATATGATCTGGGCACATTTTAAACAAAAAACCATTAATCCATTCAAAATGAGAGCTTTCCCTAATCAATTTCTTTTTCTGTTTTTCTGAAAAATAAGAAGGATATTTTCCAATTACTAAGTAATTTTCAATATCAGTGAACCATGGTGATTGGATTGATATTGCAAATAATTTTTCATCAGGAAACACATCTTCCACGGGTTCATCATTACCCTACAAAACTATTCTTGACATAAAATCAGCTACAACATTATCTTTACTAGGCTTATCAATGATAGTTATATCAAATTCCTAAAGTAACAATAACCATCTTATTATACATCCTCCCACAACATATTTAATCATGAGATAATGAATAGTTGCATGGTTAGTATGCACAAAATTTTTATATCCAATGATATAATGTCAAAATTTATTTATAGTAAAAACAACTACTAGGAATTCCTTCTCAATAATAGTGTAATTTAGTTTTGTTGGATTGAGGTTTTTTCTTATATAATATATGGCATGAATTTCTCCAGATTCATCCTTCTACCCAAGAACTGCTCCAATTGCAAAATTAGAGGCATCAATATCAATATGAAATAGTTCACCCCAAATAGGACCAGCAATAACTTTTTATTGCAGATCTGGCAGTTTTTAGACAAAACCTCAAGGTTTACAAATTTCAACATATCTTCCAAATGGCTATACATTTTTATACAATATTTTTACGGAAGCTTATAAATCATCTCAAGAGGCTACAGTAAAAAGATTGAAGGTTTATCACGAAATTTGCAGTAGTTATCATGATTTTATATTTTTTCATAAAATTATCTTTCTCAATGCAAATGAATGAATTTTTCAAAAACATTTACATTTTTAGAAATATCTTGCAATTTTAATAGGGGTTTGTTTTTCACAGATTTGATTTTGATGTTAAATGAAGTTCTAAATAAGCCAATCTTTAGTTTTTGTATGTTTTTCACAAATCTGCGTTTTTGAGTGCAAAACAGATAATTTTTCTAACTTCTTTACATTTCTAGAAAGCTCTCAGAAAATTAGTAGAGGTTCCTTCTTTGAGTTTTTATTTTTCAGATCAATAACATCTTCAAATAATCAAATCTAATTTGGTTATGATAAAAACATGTATCTGAAATTGAAATTTTTTGATGAACTTTTTGTTTTGGCTGCATTCTAATATCATTTTTTAATTTTGCAGGTGATCATAAGGAGCTATAGTAGCAGCAATACCATTCACACACATCAAATTGGAAAGCAAAAATTTTCGAGTGCACTCATTCTATCATCTTTATCTCTCATTTAATCAATCAATTTTGTTTGCAAAACACTTGAATTTGGAGCTTTAAAATGAACATCTTGTTTGCAATCACACTTTGAAATTGGGCTTAAAAAGAATCATTATCTTTCAATCACACATATTTTCCTTGGGTTTAAAAAAGAGCAATTACTTGAACTGTTTTACACACATTTCAATTTTCTAAAGGAAAATTAACAATTGCGAGTGTGAATCAAGTGCATGTGTGATCAAAAACACCTCACTTGATTCGCTTTTGTCATACCTTTCATAGGAGGCCTGCTAGGGGATTTCATCATCCCTAGGGACGACCTCAATCAAGGTGTGAATTGAAAGACACACTTCTTTGAGAGTTAAAATCTCGTCACTCTTGGCTAAGCCCCAAAGACC
The DNA here is from genome assembly GCA_007115665.2 of Sequoiadendron giganteum. Taxonomy (NCBI): domain Eukaryota; kingdom Viridiplantae; phylum Streptophyta; class Pinopsida; order Cupressales; family Cupressaceae; genus Sequoiadendron; species Sequoiadendron giganteum. The sequence continues at coordinate 122,763,521 of CM021102.1, forward strand.
TTTATACCTTTGGGAAGTGAAGGTGAAGGGTGGGTTACCCCTTTCTCCTGGCTGTGTGGCAATATTTTTCTTTCAAATTATCCCTAGTCAACCTCGTGCATCCTAGCTTAAAACCTAATTGGCCATACCCACTTGACTATTTCTAGGACTTGTTGATGTGTCTTCTTCAAGTGTGTGCTTAATCATCACATTCATAATTTCAAATTCAAACTTGCTTATGTGTCTTGCGTGTGTGATTCATGTGTGTACATGTGTAATCATTTGTTTTCAAATCGACATATCAATCTATGAACACCAAAACATAAACATATCATTCTAATCATCCCAAATCATCATCATCACCCTAATCCCAAGGAAACACTTGCTAAAATGGTCCTAATCCTTAATGATCTTAGTCACAAGCCCAAGGTCATACTTCGAGGAGCCCCTTCACCTAATCATGAAGATAATCCAAAACCATATATCCTCCAAGGTGGGTCAAACTTTGCTCTTAATGATGATGAAAACTTTGTAGATCTTAGTGATGATGAAAACTTTGTTGAAATCTTAGGTCACCTTAATGATACTATTGACAAGGGAAATACCACCCTAAGTTTAGAATCATACACCATTCCATTTACTAGTCCTCCATCTCCATCTAATAAAATTCCTATCTCAAAGCACACTAGTCCTACACCAACACCACCGTCCAACTTCTCAAGCTCTAATCCATCAACCAAAGAATCCTTTAATGGTTTTCTCCAAAGACTACTAGCACGAAATAGACCATCCCCATGTCAAGCACCCATTAAAGAGCTTACCAATGAACCTTTGAATGCCATGCCTATTCTTCCAAATCCATCATGTGGCCCACAACCTATTGATCTTATATGTCTAAGTAAAATTCCATCATGCCTTCATGTTGTTGATCATAAAGAGCATACCAAGCCTCTTTTAGAGCCTTCCACTTTCATTTCCAATCAAACCCAGGAGCTATGTCAAGAGCATTATCCTAAGCATGAGGAAACATTAACCTCTCATTTTAATCAAGATCTATGCCTTTGTAATGATCCCACTCATAACATAATTGGTCCTACTCATGATGAAGCTTCCCTCTATGATCTAGATCCTACCTATGATCAAGAAGGCCATGATGACCCTCCTAGCCAACTCTATGCATTCCATGGTCAAGAGCCTATCACTTCACCTATCCATGAGCAAGAAACCTCCACTTCTCCTATAGACCCCCTACCTAGTCCTATCCATGATCCTGCATTATCCACTTTTCATGATGAGACACATGCCTCCCAAGTAAATATAGAAGATCAAACCAATAGTGTGGATTTAAATGAACATAATCAAGATCCTAATGATCCTTCCACATCCACTATAAACCCCATTTCAAATCCACCAACATGTCCTATTGATCTATCCATCTTTATTCATGAATGTTCCTCCTTAGAAGAACAAAAACCTTTCCACTTCACCTTCTTCATCTAATAATTAACTCAAGTCTAGTGTCCAAAACACACCTAGTCCCATTGTCCATCATATGCTTCAAAACATGAACTACCAAGGTAAAGGTTTAGGCCTTCATGAACAAGTTATTTTGGAGCCAATCCATGTCAAGGTCCCTCCACACTCTTATGGCCTTGGATATACACCCCAATGACACCAATCTAAAGATGTTGGTACTTCCTCCATCCATCATAAGTTCTCTTTCCACCATAAATCCCATCATATGTTGCCATCCCTCATCCATCATCCTACAAATGTCAAAAGCATGTGACCGTACACCTTCCACCATCAACTTTGCCACCATTGCTTCCAACTCCAAATATCCATCCATCTAATCTACCTCCACTACTACCAACACCTAATATCCCCATTATCCAATCCCCTTATCTACCTATCCATAAATCCCCTAAAATTCCTAATCATGACCAATCAATGCACACATTGTCTAAACATGAAGCTTTCACTCATTCCACCATACCCATGGGATTCAAAAGCAAACATTTTGATGCCTCTATCTATGAATCAAAAATATGAAGGGTCACCATGCCCTAGAACACAAAAGCAAAGAATCAAAGAAAAATCCATCCAAAAAACAATATAAGCCCATACCTTCAAAAGAAAAGTCTAAAACTAAAATGGTTTGGGTCCCTAAGAAAAAGAAAAACAAATCAAACGAGGCATCTACATCTCAAAAATCCCAACCATCCACTTCCACCTCACATTCTCACTCTATTCAAGAATCTCATATTCCATCCCACAAGAAAAATAAAAGTCATAAAAATACTAAGTCTATGTGGGTACCTAAAGCACTTCATCACCCATCTCCTAAGAAAACATCTTCATTGCTTCCTACACCTCCTCCACATCAAAATCTTCAACGTTTATCACAATGTGTGCAACCATTGGTCATGGTTCCCTTCCATTTCACAACAATTCCACATACCTCCATCTCCTCACCCTTCACTCATTATCCTACATACCTCCCTCATCACCTTCCTATGGTCCATGCTTTTGGCTAAGCCTCCCATCCATCTTCCCTAGATAATCCACATCATAATCCACCAATCCCTCCATAATCCACATCATAATCCATCATCTACCTACTCCATCTCCCTTTCATGTCATCCCTTACCAACATCTATGAGCATAATAACATTTGACATGGTCCATGAGATGACATCCATTTCTATTGGGACTATCACCTTTCATGGAACTAGACACTTGAGTCCCTCCTATCCATATTCCCCTTCTTTTATCTTAAAAAAAAAAATAGTCAAAAAATAAAAGAAAAAAGAGTAAAGAGAAATCCTTTCATCCAATGGTGAAAACCTGGTAAACAGGTGCCCTGGATAAGTACCATGATGAAAACCTGAAAAACATGCATCATCTGTAGGTTGATCTTCTATGTCACTTACACTTGGGGGCACTTTGTCTCATCTGCACTATCTATCCTATCATGCCATTTCTTATCATATCATTTCCATCCTACCTACCATCTTTATCCATCATACCCATATACTTATCATATTGATTCCATTCATCCTCTCTTCCTCTTTTTGATCTTGATAAAAATATGGGGCAAAATGTTGAAACATGCTTTGGATATCTTTTGATATACCTCATCCTTCCAAACAAGCCTATCATTATCCTAGTGTCATAAGCTTTGTCATGAAGAATCCTAAGTATTGTACCTAGAATGGGGCATGTTATTCCTATGTGATAGTCTTTGGAGATCACATCCCTGCCCTCTTATGATGCATACATCCATTTCATTCACTATGACCTATCATTTTTTATCCATCCATATATCATGAGCCTTTTTTCCCTTATCCTATCACCCACCCTTTCATCCATCAATCCCATCTATCTCCTTGCACCTAGACTTGGTTTTCCCTTGTCATTGGTATCTAGCAAAAAGGCTACCCAAATTGTCATCCATTGACATCTCAATACATTTCAAAAAAGTCTTGAAAAAAATGAAAAAAAAAAAAAATTCCAAACAATCAAATCATTTCAAAAATCCAAAAAATCAAAACATTTCAAAATCCAAAAAAAAAAAAACATTTCAAAAATCTAAAAGAATCAAATAGCCAACAAAAATCCAAGGAATAAAATCAAACCAAATCATTTCTTCCAATCAATTCAACTTCTTCAAATCAATTTCTTCATCAAATTATTCGATCACATCACTTCTTCTAATCAATCCAATCAATCAAAATCATTCCAAGTAAATTATTCCTCAATTTAATTCATCAATCATCATCCAAATCTTCTTCTAGCATCCTCACTCTGCCAAAATTTCTCTCAATCTTCCCATCTATCTATCTATTTTCTTCTATTATCTTCATTTTATCGTTATGTTGCGAAAATGATCAATCAACATATCAACAATCAAACCTTTCAAAATCTTGCATTCTCATGCAGGTGGAGAAGAGCAATGGAGATAAATCAATTCAAGCTTGGAGATTGGTTTGCATTTGCTTGTTATTTTGATTTTCATGCTTGTTTGTACTCTATTGTGCTAGTTAGGGTTTTGATATCTTGTTATTCTAATTTTATATCTAATTTTCCCTAATTACAGTAGTGTAATTTAGTTTTGTTGGATTGAGGTTTTTTGTTATATAATAAATGGCATGCATTTCTCTAGATTCATCCTTCTACCCAAGAACTGCTCCAATTGCAAAATTAGAGGCATCAATATCAATATGAAATGGTTCACCCTAAATAGGACTAGCAATAATAGGTGAAGTTGTTAAAGCTTTATTGATTTGATCAAATCACTCTTGACAAGATGAATTCCATAAAAATTCAGAGTCTTTCTTTAATAATGTAAAGAGTGGACCTACAATTCTACTGAATCCCTCAATAAATCTTCTATAATAATCAGAGTGTCCTAAAAAACTCCTTATATACATTTGATTCCTAGGCGTAGGTATTTGCAAAATGATTTCAATTTTCTTTGGGTCTACTTTGATTCCTTCTTTTGACACATGATGCCCTAGAAAAATTCCTTTTGTCATCATTAACAAACTCTTCTCATGGTTTAATGACATTCTATGTTCTTTACATCTATTTAGGACTCTATCTAGACTTTCCAAGGACTCTTCATAAGTTTTTCCATGCACCGTGAAATTGTCCATTTAAACCTCTACACATGTTGCTATTAATCTGAAAAAATAGCAAGAACAACACGTTGAAAAGTAGCAAGAGCATTACACAACCCAAAAGGTAGAACCCTATAAGAAAAGGTACCCCATGGACATGTAAATGTAGTTTTATCTTGATCCTCTAAAGCCACCTGTATCTGGTTGTATCCACTAAACCCATCAAGGAAATAAACATAACTACTTCTAGATAAGTTATCCAATACTTGATCTATGAAGGGTAATGGAAAATCATCTCTTTTTGTAGCCTTATTCATCTCCTTGTAATCCACACACACTCTCCATTTCCTAGTTTTATTAGGTATAATGACCAATAGAGAAACCCATTTGTTGTCTGAAATAGGATAAATGAATCCTACCTAGAGCAATTTCTCTATTTCTAATTTCACAAAATCTCTTAGAGCTAGGTTGATTCTTCTCTGAGGTTGTCTTACAGGTTTTACATCCTCGATATAAATGTGGTGTGTACAAATATCTGGATGAATTCCTCTCATATCCTTATAGTCCCAAGTAAAGGCTCCTATATTTTTCTCTAAAATTCCTTTTAGCCCTTCTTCTTGTTTTGCTATTAATGCACTATTGATAAGTAAAGGTTTGTCAGCTTGAATAAGGATTTTTTTTGTATTTTCTTTAAGACTCAAAGGATCATCAATTAAAATGTTTAATGGGCAAGGATGTGGGAGAATTTGATGAGCTAATTTATTATCATCTTGTTTTGTGATGTTAACAAAAGGAAAACAAGATGAAGTTTCAAAATCACTACATTCTCCTAGATCCTCTTCTCTTATGTTCATAGAATCCTAATATTCTTTAGCATGTTCCACCAAAGTCATCATTACAAGGCCCCTTATTTCTTCATCCTCAGAATCATGATCATCAATCCAGATTTGGTTATCAGATGTTAAAGATGGTTTAGCTGGTAGATATAGAGTTACTTCTTTTTGTTTCATCCCATTAGAAATAGTCATACTACCTGACCTACAATCAATGAGTGCAGCGACAGTTGCTAGCGAAGGTCTTCCTAAAATAACAGGATAACCCCTCGTCCTTTATTTAGTTTTTAACACAAGAAGATCAACAGGATAATCCCAAGTGTCAATAGTGAAAATGACATCTTCTAGAATTCCCTCAAGTTTTGCAATTCATTGGTCAGCTAATTGTAGAATTGTAGTTGTTGGTTTAACATTCACAATCCCAATATTTTTAGTTGTTTCAGTAGTAATAACATGAATGGCTGCTCCTAGATCAATAAGAGAATTCTGAATTTCAATACCATTAACGCTAAGGGAAATAATAGGACTTCCTATGTCACCATATTTTTGTGGAATTAGCTTCCCTGAGAGGACATCTGACAACTTTTGTCCAGCTTGAATTGTAGGGGGAAAATTATTTTTCCTCCCAAGTGTCTTAACACATAGAGATTTAACCACTTGGTTGATCTCAAGAATATCATGAATAGCCCTTAACAAAGGAACTTCAATTTTTATCTTTCTGAGCTCATCAATAATTTGTGGATCAATTAGATCATCCTTTCTATCAACTTGTTCAATCAATGGTTCCTGATTAAGAAATGAAGGAAATGGTGCTTGTTTAACATGATCTTCGTTGATTTCTTTTTCTATTTCCTTCACTAAGTCTCTTTGTTGATCTTCCTTGTTTTCATGAGGTTTTTTTGGTATAACTCTATTCCTCAAATCAAAATCTCTAATTTCAATGTTATTCAAATTAATTGTGTTAGGATCAACATTACAGACAGGTTGTTGAGTTTTAACATTCTTGGGATTTGGAACTGGCTAAGCAAGTATTTGAGGTTGATTAACTGGTTCAAAACTTGATTGTTGGTTTTGTCTAGTTAAATGATTTTGATTTCAGGGTCTCTTTGGCCCCTAATTTTGCCATTGATTATTTCCTTGGTTAGACTGCCATTGGTTAGGCTCTCATTGGTTAGGCTATCATTGGGTCTGATTTGGTTGTCACTGAGGCTGGTTTTGTTGCCATTGAGGTTGGTTCCATTGTGGATATTCATTATGTCCCCATGATGATACCCAAGGATTTGACATGGGTGCAAGTGGATTTTGCATTTGTTGAGGATTCCATTGACCAGTAGAATTCCACTAATTTGACCCCCAATTAGAATTATTTTTGGGTTGACCAAAGGCAGGGTTGAACTATCTTTGTCCTACAGAATTCAATTCTTCTTCTACTGGTTTCTTCGATTGATTCCTAATTTCTAGGAGGAGGCTACACTTACCAATAGAATATATTTTTTCACATATGTCACATAAATCAATCTGATTAAGAGGAAATTCCCTCAGTGGATTCTTATCTCTACACTTAGGATAGTAAATGGCTAAAGGTTCCACTATTCTTCTATCAAGCTAAGAATTGAGATGAAGGAGAATGTTTGTTTTAAAATTTTCAATTTCTTCCATGACTTTAGAGACATCTGAGGAAGAACCTTTGTTCTTTTTCCTATAGCCTAGTCTTGTCCTTGAATAATTTCTATAGATCTTAATAATTTCCTCAAACAACTATTTATTAATATCCCCTTTTCCTATAAAATTCAAGGTGTCTCTAGAATCATCATCAGTGCCTTTTAAAAAGGTGGAATTACTAGTTTCTTGATCTAATCCATTTCCACATCTTTTTAAAATAGATTGAGACTTGTCTACGTAATCCTCTAGACTCTCATCTTACAATTGCTTCATTTTAAATAGTTCTTCCTTCCTACCCCTGACTCTGCAATAATCTTGATATTTATTCAGAATTACTATTTCCATTTCATCCCAAGTATTTATTGAATTTGTTGTTAACCCCATAAAACAAAGTAAATATGATTCTTTAAGAGTGGATGGAAACAATTTCAACTTTTTATTATCAGATGTATAATCATAAGTCTGACATAACACTTTGAACTCGAATAAAAATTGATTAGGATCTTCCAAAGTTTTCCCTCTAAATGTAGGTAAATTAGAAGATGAGATATTTTCATTGATGGTTCATTAGCTTAGACATTTATGGAAATGGGAAAGGAATAAGTTATGTTGGGAACCTCCTCCTCCTGATTTTTGTCTCCCATACTTTCTGACTAGGTAGATACTAACCTATGAGAGGGTGAACTTGTAGCACTAGCCTAGAACTCTTCATGATGATTCTCTATATTTCCTCTTACAAGTCTTCAAGACTGATCTCTAGAAACATTCGTTAACTGATCTTACCTATAGAAATTGATAAAACTCAACCTCACAGTCCCCAAGAATTGCCTACAAGAAATCACCTATCACATGCAACAGATATCCAGAACAAACAAGAGGATGTTTTATAAACCCTCAAAGAAAATATGTGCAAGCTAAAACCAGAATATGATTATTGAATGATCTGATAATTACAATGTGATCAATCCTTATGAGGAGATCAAGAAAACCTAAAATTAGGAAACCCTAGTGTGCACACTTAATAATTAATAAATAATTATTAATGTGCCTAAGTTTAGCTTAAGCAACCTAAAGGCATAAGTGACTTAATTAATTAACCAATATGATTAGATTAATTAAGTGGAGTGACTTATTACTCAAACACCCCCCCTTAAGATGAACATAGGGAGTAGCTAACACACTAGAAAAAAGATGCATGAAAGCAAAGATGGGTCTCAGCAACAAAGGCCTGATCAGGTACCCAAGTACAAATGCAATGCAAACTAAACTAACTAGGGTAAAGGAGAAAACCCAGTGGGAACAAAACTCCTCCCCAAAATAGAATGCAAAGAGAAAATAAGTGATGAAAGATGGAGGACTCCACAGGACCCCCCAAGGACACCATCCATAACAAAGATACATGAAAGAACCCCCCAGAAGAGAGAAAGAAAGAGACCACAGATCCCCCCAGAATGAAGTAGCCCCAAAAGAACTGAAGAAACTGCATCTCCTAAAAGAAGTGAGAGGGAAGAGGCTGAATGAAAGCAATCTCTAAATGTGAAGTAGGTGTATCCCATGATGTCTCCATAGAAGAAGGTGTGACCTCAACAAATGAAGAAGTCAAAGTGGGTGAAGACTAAATAGGAACTTCCATAGATAGATGATCAACTGGATCCTGTTGCACTAAAATGAAAGAAACCACATTTGTAGTCATAGAAGTATCAGCAACTGCAATAGTAGGTGGAGGAGATGGAATGGATGGCTCAAGAGCAGGATCTGAAGTGAGAAATCCAATATTCAAGAAGCCAAATTTCTCCTTTGAATGATGATTCACACTAGAAGTGTGATGAACAGCTGTAGGAATAGAAGCACCATCAGTAGAAAAATCTACAAAGAAATACAACTGAGACGAGTGATCCACCACCCCAGTAGAAATAACTGCTCTACTCTCCAAGTCTCTGATGATAACTAAATCAGGTGTGAACTCCATAGACCTCCCATTGCCTCCATGTGTGATCTGATATATAGAAAGAAGGTTGTTCGTCAAATGAGGAACACACAAGACATCCTAAAATGTGTTGTCCCCAAAACTAATAGACCCCTTCCCTGTAACACTCATGTAGGTATTGTTTCCCATCAAAATAGGAGACATAGTGTGAGACTCAAAGGAAGTGAACATAGACTATGTAGAGGCCATATGATGAGATGCTCATGAATCTAAAAGCCATCTCCCTGATCCAAGACTCGAAGAAGCACAAAGAGCATGCCCCTTCATAGCTGATGAAGTATGTAAACTAGTTGTGCCCCTATCATGTTGTACGGAAGAAGAAGAAGGAGGAGGAGGAGGGGAGGGATATGATGCAAACATCCTAGAAGGAAAATCAATTTGATGTTTCTAAAGAAGATTCTTTAGCTCATCAATGTCCTTCTTGTAGCAATTATGTTCTGCATGTCCTTCTCTCTTGGAATATGCATATGGGCCCTTCTCCTTCCTAGATGATTTCCCCTTCGAAGAGGATGATGAATCCGAGGACTCCTTCTGCTGCTCATGAGATTTGGAATCCTTTTATTTCTATTTCTTGCCATTTCCTATAGAAGCCTTATGATATTTGGGCTCCTGTGATGCAATAAGTGCATGTGATGAAGAGGGCTTCAACTTTCCCATATTGGCCAACTTGGCCTGCTCTCGAGTGAGAGAAGATGCAAAATCATCAAGAGAAGGCATAGTAAATCTAGTACCAAGTGCATCCCTAGTAGCATAAAAGGTAGAAACAAAAACTAAGTAAGCTGGTCCAAACTTAGAAAGAATGGACAATATCAGCTGAGAGTCTTCCTTCTAAACACCACACTATGACAACTGCAATCTAAGAGACTTGATTTTGGTGAAAAACTCCTGGATGCTATCAAAATCCCTAGGATTTAAGCCAATAAGCTCATTCTCTAACTGAAACCCTCGCATAGTATCTTGCTTCCCAAAAAAAGACTGCAAAGTAGTCCAAACCTCATGGGGTGTAGTGCAAGACTCAATATGAAAAAGAAGGTTAGAAGAAAGAGAAATACATAATGTACCATAAGCTTCATCACATCTATTCAACTGATTTCTCTTTTCAGTAGCACTTGTAGGTTCAATTTTTGTACCCATGGTTAACCTGTACAAACCTTTGTGTTTCAAGTGAATCTTCGTTTGTTTTTTCCAACCAAAATAGTTGAATGGAGTAAGGGGTGAAATTTTATGTGTATCCATGATAGGAAACAGCAATATATACTCTCAAATAATAAAAAAACACTCGCTAATCTCAAAAAAATAGCCTAATTGCACACTTCCCAAGAAAATAATTGATAAAATAAAGGCTAAGATCAAACAGTAATATCAGATACCTGGTAAAAAATTTTGAAAACACAGGTCTGAGATTTGTGTAGAGCACTAAACTAGCTTTCCAACACCTTTTTTTTTTGCAAAACTGAGTTCGGACGCAAAAGATATGCATCCTGGAGTGAAAACAACTTCTCGCTTTGACAGGCAAAAAAGGCATCAAAATAGAAAAATAAAAAATTCTAACCTCCACCACTGCAAAGAGTATCGAATCAGCTTTCTGATGATTTTTTTGTTTCCGAAAAAAGGCCTTCGTTCGCAAAAGTTATTAGAAAACGAAAAAAAAGGACTCTAAAAGGCACTTTTAATGCTAACCAGGTGCAAAATTTTGGCACCTTCTTCTTCAGCTCTCAGTCCTGCATGTGACCTACCACCGACATTGGGGGCTAAATCAGCTGGCACTTGGTCATAGATGTGACCACCGGTTGGGGGCTCCAAAGCCTGCAGGGGCTGAGCTGAGCAGCGGTGGAGGCCTGAGCAGAGTGGTCGGCGGTGCGAGTGTAGAAGGCTATTACCACCGGTGGTGGGATGGCTAAGCGCCAGTGGTCGATGGGTGGTTGGTTGCCACTTGGTGGCGTGGGTTGAATGCTTTGGCTGTGGTTTTTCAACCACACTTTTTTTAAAAGAAATTTCATGTAATTTTTTTCAACAAGTCCAAAATGGACAAAACGAAAGGTGTTTCTAGGGTTTTTGGGCATCCTGAATGTGATGGCAACATCTTTTTTGCCCAAAAATGCACAAAAATATGCCAAGCCCTTGATGCAAAAAAAATCAGTTTGGTTTGAAACCTTTGCATAGAAAAAAAATGCTGTGAGAAAATATCTTCAAATCACGAACAAGAAGCCATAGGTCTGGAGCTCTGATACCATGTAGAAATTGATAATTTCAACCTCACAGTCCCTAAGAATTGCCTACAAGCAATCACCTATCACATGCAATAGATATCTGAAACAAACAAGAGGATGTTCTATAAACCCTCAGAGAAAATATGTGCAAGCTAAAACCAGAATATGATTATTGAATAAACTCATAATTACAATGTGATCAATCATTATGAGGAGATCAACAAAACCTAAAATTAGGAAACCCTAGTGTGCACACTTTATAATTAATAAATAATTATTAATGTGCCTAAGTTTAGCTTAAGCAACCTAAAGGAATAAGTGAATTAATTAATTAACCAATATGATTAAATTAATTAAATGGAATGACTTATTACTCTAACATTACCGACATCTAAGGCTTAGATTTTTCTTTTTAGAGCCAGCTTGCTTCCCCAACAACGACACCAAAAATGATGGTAGGAAGTTGCTGATGTCACAATTCCCACTCATTTAATTTCTTAAATGTCAACTTAGGGGTGTCTAAAGCTATCTGCGATAAGAGTTGGATCAATTAGGAGCGATTCTGAGCTTTTTTTTTTTTCATTCATTGCAAGAGTTTTTCTGAACTAACATTCTATTCTTGATTTATCTCAAATGAACTTAAAAATAGAATTTGAATAGAGAAATTTCGTTCCAAGACAAGTAGCGTATGAGGGAATGGAGAATTAACTTAATCTATTTTGCAGAACTTTGAGATCTAATTAATACTTGAGTAATTGCTTTGAAAATAACTATTCCATTCCTCACTTGCTAAATTGACAAGTAACTCTTTTCCTTTTCACAAAATTCATTAACATGATATCTTAGATTATCTCAGTTATGCAAATGACCTCTGAACTAAAAAAAAACTACAAAACTTGATAAAACAAAACAAAGTGAAAATAATGATGCAATAGAACTTTGATCTAAATTATCTTTCAACTTATGAAAATGAAATGATTTCAGCTTGAACTAATAGTAAAAATGAAACATAGCAGCAATAATTAAATAGTCAAATCTTAACAACTAACAGAGTCACCTCATTCAAAAAGCAAACCGAAAGAATCCTTGAACACAGTGTTTGAGATCAACTTCCTTCTTATTTCCAACTAATGTGCCCAAATAGGGTTGAATTACATGAAAGATTCTAATCCTAAAAATAGAAGGGAAATTACATGAGAAAGATCAAAAAATTGATACGATCTAACATCCAACTGTGTTGGCTCAGGATATAGATATCCAACATTATTTTTAAAACAACAGAAAAGCAAGAAAATAATCTACTCAAAGTCTAAAAGATATCCTAGCATGCAGGAATAAGTTGGTGTTGATCCTTGTAACTGTCTTTAGTTGCATTGATTTCCATATTTGTGAATTGGTGTGCAGTGTTGGAGCTCGAGTTGTAGTTGGTGAAATCTTCATCTAGCATGACGAGTTATAAAATCAGAATATCATGACTCTTTTGAAGATGAGCCATAATCAATTCCACCATTCCTTACTTGAAATGGAATTAGTTATCACATGGCTGAGTATTAAATATTAACTCAAGATAAATAATAAATGTACATGTATGATAAAGCATTCATAGATTAAACACCACATTGTAATCATGCATATAACAAAAAATAAGCACTTATATTAACCATCCATATTCTAAGTCTTTATACCTTCATAAGCTCATAAAATATACATAAAAGAGAAAGTTATGAGTTTTTAAAGCCAGAAATAAAGTATTTAAAAGGTTAAAAACTTAATAATTATGAGGCCAATATAGAGCCTCATCACCTTCTTGTCTGCATGTCCCATCAAAATACATTTTCCACACACCCTGGTGATCTTTAGAAACATGCTTATTGATTGGGTCAGTATTTGCTAATTCAGGCTGAGACAATTCCACTCTAAAACTCCCTAAATCCACATCATAGAAAAAATTTAGTTATTCTTGAGGAACATACTCAACAATCTGATTCATCCTTGGTTCTCTATACAACTTGACTTCCTCACCATTGATTGGTATTGTGGCATATGATAAATCAAATTGTACATTACCTCAAACTGTTGCAGTCCATTGTCTTGACAAAAGCATTCCAAATTGAGGAGATGTGTCAATCATAGTTATATCAATATTATAAGTCACCTGTGGATAAGTTGCCAATTTAACTTGCACATCTTTCATAATCTACACAACCAGGACAAGCCTAATATCCATGGCATATAATTTACCACCCTCAACATCTACCCACATACCAAGTTGATTCATCACCCCTACTGGCATAATGTTCATAGAAGCACCTGAATCTATCATACAATACCAGCTTTCCATTTATGAGTAGGGTAGTAAATAGTGGATCAATTTGTGGTGTATTCATCAATAGATCACTTAGAAAAACCTCTGGAACTTTTATCTTTTCCTTTCTATTACTAATTTCAAGAATCTCTTTATTTTCAAGGTTTGTACTTTTATTACCTCCACTAGACATTAATTGAATAACACTTTCCCTATACTCTTTAATCTTCATCATTTCAAGTAATGGGAAAGACATCTTTACCTAGGACAAAGCTTGCATGAAATCAAAAGAGGCACCTTCTGTTCTGATCATCCTCTTTTGCTCTGTTGATTCTCCTTTGTTCTCCTCTTTCTCCTTTTTGTTTCTCTGATCTCACTTTTGTTTGTCGTTGGGAAATTCTTTGCTTTATTCTTTAGGGGCATACTTTTGTTCTTTCTTATCAAACTTCTTATCATTTGTCCTTTTTGAAGCTTTCATGGACATTTTCTGATCCTTCAAAAATATTCCTCTTGGAACACCTTCATCCTAATTTACTGTTCTATTTCTAAACCAATATTTTCTTTTAGCCTGCACAACTTCTACAATGGTTAATATTTTAATTTCTTCCTTAGTCGGTCTCCTTAGATTGCACCTATTTGTCTGATATGATGTACTAGGAGAACATTGTTCATTATCATTTTCTTCAAAATCAGAAAAAAACTTGTTGTTCTACCATATGAACATTCTAATTTTTGTGATCAATATCATATTCATATCCTCCTTTTGAAGATGAGTATCGCTACTCAACAGACTGAGGAGTGTTTGAAGTTAAATAGTTATTATGGTCCTCTTCATTGTTGTCTTCTAGTATGTCTTTTCCTGGTATTGACTAAGCTACAATACAATGCTCTAGGGAATTTGGTAAGTCACAAAATGAGCACCAAGGGCTATTATCTACCATATATGCCCCTCTTTTCTTTAAAGGATCAGGTGTCTCTTTATTCCTTAGCCTATCCATCACTAGCTTTCCATCCTTCCAATTTGTATTATATGGTATGTATTTTCCTACCTATTTTGAGGAACATATTGTGGAACTCTAGGGTTATCCCTCTTGCCAATCATTCCTACAACTTTCCTATTATTTTTAATAGTTAGTGTTATCTTTTGAGCTTCAGCTAAATTCTTGGGAAACCTGTTCCTAAGCTCATATCATTTCTTAGGATCAAAATATTTTAAATAGATACTCAATGCATCATGATCAGCTAATTTGGATCCAGGAGGTATCTTATTATGTAATTTAGAAAACCTCTGGTTGAAGTCATAAGCTGACTCATTTTGATGCTTCTAGATAGTTACCAATTCATGCAATGCAAAAATATGATGCACATTGATTCCCATACTACTCAAGAAACTGTTCATAAAACTCCTGAATGGAGTCAATAGAAGATGTGGGAAAACTATTAATCCAATCTCTAGCATCTTCAATTAGTGACATCATAAACAATCTCATTTGTACATCCTCATATTGCATATCCAAATCTTGAATAAATGCATTAAAGATCCCTAGGTGTTCTTTAGCTATGATTGCACTTGTTATGCCTTGCATAACCACCCCATCTTTGGCCTTGGTCAAAATGGGTCCCCCTTTGTTATTTTTGTCTTTTTGCTTGCAACACTTTCTTTTATTTTGGTTTAGTCTGTCAGAATCGGAGCCAAAACCAAATCAGGTTCTGAAACTTTCTTTCAAAACTCATTCTGATTCCCATCTTGACAGTCTTTCTTTTTGACCTTTTGTTTTGACTTTATCGGAGTTGGAATCAGAGTGGATGTTAAGTTGGTGTTTATTGAAAATTGCAAAATCAAAATCCATCCCATCTCCACCTCCGCTTTTTAAACTTTTGGTTTTAGTTTAAGTCCTTGTGTTAAGTTTTATTATGTCAATTTTTTGTTTTACTTTTTGTGTTTGGTTTCGTTTTGTGCTTTGTTGGCAGACCCAGAACTGAAATGGGAATGAAGTTGGGAAATTCTTTAAATTTTTGAATCAGTTTCCATTCCGATTCCACCCCCGCCATTGACTATTGATTGAAGTCGCAGTGTAGTGAAGTGTTTGTTCTTCTCTAGTTTTGACTCCGCTTAACTGCATTTAATGCATTAATGACAACAGCTTGGCATAGGTAAGAACTCTAATTTTTACCTTCATTAAGGATTAAACGTATCATTATTATCACTGTTAAAAACTTGAAGAGTGAAATAGAGCCGTTGTGGAGTCCATCTGAGCAAATTGATTGAAGGAGAAGGAGATAATTGTTGTGAATCAATTCAGAAGGTTAGCCAGGTCTTGTGTTTGAGGTAGGGTTCTTTTCTCATTTTTATTTTATTTTTCTTTCGTGTTCTTCATTTGTATTGTTTCATTGATCGTTTCAAATATTTGAACACGACCTCTTTCTTGAGTTTTCGTGTTTGTTTTCTTTGTGTACTTTCTTTTTGTTTGTTGTTCTTGATTTTGTGTTGCGTATTTGGTTTTATAGTGAGTTGGGACACGGCCGCTTTCACATTTTGTCGTGATCGCATCATGTTGGGTTAAGGTTTTTTCTATGTTTGATTTAGTTAGGTTTTTTCACAGTGAGGTAGATTAAATTCATGTTTTTACAATGAGTTAGGGTTATTTGAATCTTGTTTTTACTTAGGGTTTTTGTCATGCATTCAGTCTGGTAAATTAGGAAGGGTTAAATCCATGCCCTAGTTTTATCGTGTTTTCTAGGTTAGGGTTTTGATGCATTTCTGTGATCACTTTTAAAATGATTAAAATATGATGCCCTAAAATACAGTCATCCCCCATGGTCATATGAGTATAGTCTTTTATGATATATTTTAAAGCCTCGTTTCATTTAATATGACCTTAGTTTTAATCATGCAGTTATGCGTTAAATCGATAAAATCTTTGATGACGTCATGATCAATATAGCCGGAAGCGGGATTGGAATTGATTTAGAGTTTTGGATGTGCTTTTATGTTTACTATCAATTCCATCTACCATCTTGTCTCTGACTCCGCTTATAGTAGGAAGCTTTATTTTATAAAAATGTTTACCTAGTGGAAGCGGAAGCGGAACTGAACCCGAATATGAAAACAAATAAGTTGAATGAAACCGAATCAATTTCCATTATGATTCTGATCACTATTTCAGTTCCGACTCTGAGCCCGCTTCTTATTAGTAGAGTGTCCATTCTAGTTCTGACTCCGAGCCCGACAGTGTTTTGAAAGGAGATTATTTAAGATGTTTGCTGCCTGGTTCCACCTCCGATGTATGTTTAGAAGGTATGATTTGAAGACACATTTTGAGATATTTCATTCAAGGATCTAACTAGAGGTTTGTTGTAGGAAAGCTAAGAGGATGTCAGGAATATCATGAGAAGCTTCTCAAAGAAACCGGCCTGTAGGGACACCAAAGGCAGCACCTAAACCAAAGAAGATCAAGCCAGAACAATTGCCTTATACCTTGAGGTATAATCACCAGAGTCCTGTTGTGAAAGTGAGCAAAGTAGAATCAGATTGGTCGGATCTCACTGATACCAATTTGGGCCAGTACAATTTTGAAGAGCTATATGCAGAAACCTTTGGGGAAAGGGAAGATGTAATAGGAAGGACACAAAGAATTTTTGATTCTGGTTTGGCCCATATTAGTGTGTTTCCTTTATCAATCCAGTGCCCAGAGTTGATCTTGTCAGTAGCCAGTGACTACAATACCGTGACTAGACAATGTATGGATTCACAAAACAATGTGATCATTGATCTCACTCCTCAGGAATTTCAAAGTATATTTAATGTCCCGAATCCTAAGAACTTCGTGCAGTTGGATGAGGCATAAGCCTTAGAGAAGTACAACTAGTATATGAAATCCAATAAATCTCATTTGAACAAAAAGTGGTTGAAGATAGAGAAGAAATCTCTAAGCAAGCTTGCAGACCAGCCAAAAAGGGTAGATTACTACAAAGAGGTATCAGATATAATAAAGATGTTATCTAGGGCTTTTGGGAAGTGGATTCCTTCTATTTCAATGAGTGGATGTTTCCTTTCATCCAGACAATTTTACATGGCACCCATTAGCTTGATTGGCCTATAATCATATCAAATGCTATCCATGATCAACTGACTAGCATCAGGGACACTAAGTGTTTCTTTGTGACTTCTTACATTGTGTATGTTGTAGCAAGGTTGGGTATCTTCGTAGGTTTAAATAGAGTAGGGATAATGGGAGTCTTGGATGGACAAAAGAAAGTGTGGGAGCACTATAACCAGCTGTCTCTTCAAGTTTCTGAGACTCAATTCAGAAGATTCAATGATGCATTCATATATGTAGTCATTAATCAATTAAATGGAGATACAAGGTATAGGCTAAGTCAAGAGGCCATGGCGTTTATTGTTGAATGGGGATGTTGGTACATTCAATACCCCAAGTTTACATATTTCAGGTTAGCTATTTTTGAAGGCCATCCACATTTGCTTCCAAGGTGTTGCAATAACAGGATAGTACTAATGGAGTTCGTATATCAAGCTCTTGGAGTTAATGCTCAGTTTGGAATGAAACATAAGATAGGATGTCACAAGTTCCCCATGAAGTTGGGTGAGTATGGCTATTAGCATTTGGTAGGAGCAAAGGTGGTTTGCAGTGAGCTGATACAATTAAAGTTAGGCTTATACACAACTCATAAGTATTTTGATCCAAAGGGGAAGATGTATGCTTTGTTGCCTTCTATGTTTGACAATCATTTTAATTTATTGGAAGACTTCTAGAGTGACCGACAAGATGAGTATGATTTAAGGAAAAATAATTATGAAAGACTACCTATTGTACTCATGTCAGAATTTGGAGTTAAAAATAATATTCCTGACACATTGGTGGATGATGGAGTTGTGTTAGATCCATCTTATGACGCTTTAAATATAGGAACTATGAGCCTAGATCCAATTGACTGGGATAGTGAGGAAACTATTGATATTAAATAGATAGGAAGAATAGTCTTGGATCGAAGTGTTAACTAGTTTGTGTTAAGAACCAAAGTACCTCAAGGACCAGCTCCTAAAAAGGGGAAAGGGTATAGAAGAATCAAAAGAAAGAAACCTCCCAAAGAGCCTTTGGAGTTCTTTCCCCCAGACATTGAGGAGATAGAACTTGAAGCAGTAGATGATGAAGTACAAATACAAGAAGGAGATGCTTAGAAAGGATCTGTTGTTTCAACACCTACATTGGGCGAATCTTCCACACAAGTCCCACTTGCAAAGAAGTAGAGTGAAGAAGATCAAAAGGGGGCTCTTCATCGTATGGCTAAAGCTAGAAAGGGAAAAGAAGTGGAGAGGGAAATTCATGATGTTGGGATAGATTCATACAAGAATGTGTCAGAGAAGGATGTGCAAGAGAATATACCTCTAGAGGAGGATTATGAATAGGTAATGACACAAGAGGTGAAATGGGAATTGTTTGAGGAAGTTAGATAGAATGTTGAGGTAAATGCTAAAAAAATAGAAAAGCAAAATCTAATTGGTTCCAAGACACAAAATGATTCCATACTAAAGCAACAACAAATTGAAGCTAAGGCAGTATCTGATGAAGTAGAGAGACAAAAAAGGCAACAAGAACATGAACTCAAAGTTAAAGAAGAGAATGACAAGTTGAACTGTACACATCTAAAAATGGTCATGGTCGATTAAACCTGTTAATTAATTAAATATGAATTATTTAATTAATGTTTCTTAAGTCTTCTACATATAAATAAATTTAATTATTTATTTATATTGTTCATTTTCTAATTCTTCTAAATTAATTAAATAAACGAACTTTATTTAATTAATACTATCTTCCTCTTAATTAATTAAGTAAATTTTACAATTTATTTACATTAATTATCGAATTATAAATTATAAATTTAAATGATTATTCTTCCCTCCGCATTTAATTAAATATTTTCAATATTTAATCATTTTCCAAATTCCCACTTCTCTCACAAAAATTAAATATTCTTAATATTTAATTAAAAGGCTTTTTCCTTTTCTCATAATTAAATATTTACAATATTTAATTAAAGCCTTTTCACATTTCTCTCACACATAATTAAATATTTATTTAATTATGAGAGACACCTTTCAATTTGTCTCTTCATTTTTTGTCTCTCAGAATTCTATCTTTTCGAATTCTCAATCTCTCACCGTTCATTTCAACAGGTTTGAACTCGACCGTCGATCTTGGCCAATCAAATTCCTACCTTCAAAAATCTATAAATATAGCTCTTTCATGAACTAAAAAGGACCTCGAATCTCATACTTTCATGTGTAGTTATTATAGTTGCATATTAAGCATTTCATAGCCTTTCAATTCAATAAGCTCTATCTTGTAGATGCATATGTATTTTAATAATCTCATTCTCTCAAGTGCCATTCTATATGCTGTGTTTGCACAATTGAGAGCAAACATATTCAAGCGAATCCTTGGAGATAGAGGACAATGGAACGAATTTGAAGAAGCTGCTATCAAGAGTTTGCATTTACTTTATTAATTTAGTTTTCTTCAATCTAATGTTGCATTGGTGTATTAGATTAGATTCAATTTAATTGACGCATTTTCTCATACACATTTCTGGCGCCCACCGTGGGGCCAAGACCCTCATTTAACTTCCATTTTGTAGAATTTTTCTGGTAGGTGATGGACAAAAACCACAGTTTAGCGCATACAAGTCTCGGTTCAGTGCATACAAAGTCTGTTTTAGTGCATACGATGACTGTTCTGGCGCATACATGACCTATTCTAGCGCATTTGTGACCTCTTTCAGCACATAGAAACCCTATTTTGGTGCATCCCTAGGAATTCTTTCAGCACATTCATAACCTATTTCGTCACATACGGTGACTGTTTCAGTCCATTTACTAGATCTTTTAGCGCATACGTGTCCTATTTCAGCACATACAGCTCCTGTTTCGGCGCATATAGATTCTGTTTCGGTGCATTTGTTTGTAAAAATTTTAATTATGATTCCGGTGCAATCCATAGACATAATTTTTCTGATGCTATTTTTAAACAGAATGAACCAATCCTAGGGTAGACACTTAATTCTGGATTAACCAATCCTAGGATAGTCACCAAACATATTTTTCTATTGGTTAAAATGAATCCCATGTTTTTAGTGAAGCAACATCTTCACTTAGAATAGAAAAACTTTCAATTTGGGTTTTAAAATTGAACCATTATTTTCATGCTGTGATTGTGGGTAATAGGTCTATGCTCTCCCCTTCACTGGGTGATCAAAATACCAGACTTATCTTTTATTTTATGCAATTTAATGCTTTACTACATCCTTTAGAAGGCCTGCCGTAGTGGGAAAAAGTACTCACCCTACGGGAACGACCTAAGTGGGAACACCTAAAGCCAAGGTTTCCAACCCACTATAATCAAAAGCAAGTTGTGTATGAAAATCCAACTTGACGGCAGTAGACAAGATAACCGTCGCCAAAGCCTATGTTATAAAGGTTGGGAGGTCTCTCGAGGAAGTATATCTATTGTCACGCCGAACAGAAAGACTTACTACAAACCTAGTGTAGAGGCCAGCCGTGTCAGTAACCAAACATCATTTTAATCACAGTGCAAGGAGAGGGAAGAATTTGCCCCCAAGACACTCACCATATAGTCGCCATGGATTGTTTGCTGAAGGGATTCGGTATCCACTTCCGTCACTTTGAGTACACACCTAGAAAAGACAAAAACATGGGTGCCCTCTTGGGGGTGACAAGGCTGTGTGAGTCGACGCAATTTTAAGTTGTGGGCTGTGATTATGATGATGACCTATTTGACAAATTAAGAGTGAGTCTGATTGAACTACTTATCTTGTTTAAAACCTATGGAAATCTCAAGAACATACACTCTTTGTTTAGATCTTAGGATTAACAAAACAACTGTCTACTTCTATGCTGTGTTTTTCACATTTAAATCAGATTAAGATCATCCAAAACAAGAAAATGTTGCCAAACTGTCAAAAACATGACAGTCTTAGAACTATTTTAGCACGTCTGTGCACTGTTTTAGCGCATTGGGTTTCCATCTTAGCGCATTGGGTCTCTGTTTTAGCGTGTCTATGCACTGTTTTAGCACATTAGGTTTTTGTCTTAGTGCATTGGGTCTCTGTTTCAGCACATCTATGCACTGTTTCAGCGCATCTATGCTCTGTTTTAGTGTATTCAGTCTCTGTTTTGGCGCATCTGTCTTCTGAACTTTAGGTGTGATTTTTTGGATTTTCAAAAATCAGGGCATAGTCATCCTTCTCATTTTTACCAACTTGCAATCACATATGCTACTTATCCAAATCAAATTCTACAATTGAGAGTCCAAACACATTTAGGCATCCACTAAATTCATCTATCTACATAACTAAGATCAAACTTCACAAAGTGCAAAAATCGCCTTTATTTTTCAATCTTTGGTTTAATTCCCACAAACAGGATTTTCATCCTTTCACTAAGGGAATCATGAACTAAAGATTAAAAATCTCTTAAAGTCATAGAATCTTCATTCTATATTGACTTTCATCACTATTGCACTACTTCATTCCTTTGATCAAAGGTAGTAGAGTTTGAATAAAGCTTATGCCTATTGTCACAAGATCTCAAAAGAAGTTGGAAAAAGACAAAAGCATAGCAAGTGAAATGGGTGATAATACTGAGAAGGAAGAGATTCCTTGGCATTTTTCAACAATGGAAGAAATAATAGAAGAAAAACTCCAAGAGGCTGAACAAGATCCAAACTTCCATGTTCTTATGGACAAGATGATGGAAGGAAACAAGGAAAAATATTTTTATAATTTAGCTATGCAAGGAGCTAAGTTACCATCGAATTTTGACATGGAGAGGTTGAAAGAAAGTCCTGAAACCCCTCTTGACGATGTTAGTGTCCTTACTCAACAGGTCAAGGAACTACAAGGGAAACTACAAGAAATACAAGGGGGAACAATAAAGAAGTATGTTTTGGAGAAGATATGTCCTTATCCATTTGATAGAAATCTTCAAATGATTCCTTTTCCAAAACATTGTGAAATCCCTAAGTTTGATAGATATAATGGGAAAACTAACCCCATTGAACATATAAGGGATTTCCAAAATATGAGTTTAGAATTTGCTCATGAAGACACCTATTTAATGTGATTGTTTCCACGAAGTTTGGGTGGACAACCCATGGAGTGGCTTTCAAATATCACTCCCCCCATCAAAACCTTTGAAGAGTTGATGAATAAATTTATATCACAATACTCTTACAACATCCAACATCAGATAACTATGCTTGATCTTTGTAAGATAAAATAAAAAGTAGGGGAATCTTTCACTACCTTTTTGCAAAGATGGAGAAAAACATTTGCTAGATATTCTCGTCCTGTTCCTGAAAAGGAAAAGATGGAAATCTTTATCGATAGTCTTAATCAAGAAATGAGTTATAGACTCAACCTTCATTGTCCTCCATCATTTGAAAAGTTGATTGAAAACGCAATCACTATTGAGGGAGCATTGATCAAGTGTGGAGTTCTAAAAACTGATAAAGAGGGTTCAAATTCGTACAACAACAACAACAATCATAATACCAACAATGACAAGTCAAGATTTTGGACCCGAAATAAAAATGTTGGAAATGATGGGGTAGTGGGTGCTAACAACATAAATTCAAAACCCATCATTCTAAATGTGTCAGGTGCTCAACGTAACAATGATGTTCGACTTTCTAACACCCAAGGCAATGTTTCTAATCAAAGAAACACAACTAATACTCGTGGAAATAATCTTGGCAATCCCAGTACTCCCAGACCGTCATATTTTTCAAATCGACTGAATTTCACTCCCTTGGGTCAATCTTTGGAATCCATTCTCAAAGAATTATTGAATCAAAATGCTATTACATTGCCACCACAAAAAGACTATGAACCTTTAGTTAAACCACCATCGTGAAATGACTCACACTTCTGTGATTATCATAGGTGCAAAGTTCATAAGACAAACAATTGCCATGGGTTGAAGAATATTGTTCAAGATTTGATTGATAATCATACCATCATGGTTGAGGGACATAATGTCAATAATGATCATCAAGCATTCAAAAAACCACTCCCTAATTATCACAAAGGGGAATCCTTGAATGATAAGGGCAAGAATGTTAATCACATCCAAGACATTATTATCAATCATATCTATACTAATGACCCTCAAATCAATGCTATCCGAATCAAAGGTAAGCCAAAATATTAAGAGGTCAATGTTACTACAAGGGGACAAGCCAAGATCATTTTCAAAGGTGGCTCATCTAAAGCAGCTATTCCCCCTCCAAGTCAATACAATTTGGTTGAGCAATTACGAAAAACATCAGCCCAAATTTCTATCTTAGAGCTTTTGAAGTTATCACCTGCACATAAGGACATTCTAGAAAAGGCTCTTATTGATACGACCGTATCTCCTGATCTAGATACCAATAAATTTCAAGCCATGGTGGGACACTTGTCCTCCAACACATGTTTATCTTTTTCTGAAAGAGATGATTCATCCATAACCCATCCACATAATTCATCACTCTACTTAGAAGTCATGGTTCACAAAGCCCGCATTAGACGTGTCCTTATAGATGGGGGAGCTGGATTAAATATTTGTACTTTGAAATTGGTCCTAGCTTTGGGATATTCAGCAGACTCTATAGACCCAAGGAGAAAAATTACAATCAAGGCCTATGATTATGAGGAAAGGACTTCAAAAGGACTCATCATGTTACCAATCAGAGTGGGACCTATTGTGAAGAATACTTTTTGTTAAGTTCTCAATCGAGATCTAACCTATAACATACTATTGGGTCATCCATGGATTCATGACATGCAAGCTGTCCCATCTACTTACCATCAATGTTTGAAGTTTCCATATGATGGGCAAGAAGTAACAATACCAGCTGATCACAATAGTTGTCAAACTTGTTCTAACCTAAGAGCAACTCAGGACACATTCGTCTCGCATAACAGAGAGGCTTTGGCCATCTCTACTCCCAAAAAGAAAGAACAAGTGCAAGAAATGATAAGCAATTTTGGCAGAAAGCTAAAACTGAAAGACAAGGGGGTGGGAGAATATTCTTTATCTCTCTGTAATCTACCCCTATCTCCAAGATCCCATGGTCAACCATTGACATCCACACAACAAGCTGCAGCAGTTTTAGCCTCAACTTCAACCTCCGTCACCAAGTTTAATGTGAGGTTAATCAAAGGAACTGAAGAGGAAGATAGAGCTATTTTTGATTGGCTCTACAAAGATGAAGAAGAATTCGTGCAACATATCAAGTTACCCACACAACAATATGGAAAGGGTTATGCTATCATGCAATAGATGGGTTATGAAGGAAATGACCCTCTAGGTAAAAGAAAAGAAGGTATTGTTGAACCTGTCCAATTAAAAACAATGCACCCAAAGGATAAAAATGGGTTAGGATATGTTGAGGATATTAAGGAAGAAGTAGCACACTTAACATCCAATGAGGAGTCAGCTGGAAACATTCTACAAATGCAAGAAAATGATTCTGACACTGACTCCAATGAATATGAATGGGACACCATCTATGACGATGAATTATGGAGAGATAAATGGGTGGATGTCATACATAAATTCTCACCTACATTCTTACAAGGAGAAAGCTCAAGACCTTCACTTGATTGTGTCTTAGAAAGTGATCAAGATTCTAGTGAGACCAATTTGATTCAAAGTGAGATAGATCATTTTGAGGAGGATACCATCGTAGATCTCCCCTATAATAATGTTGACAATAACATCATGACCCTCATAGCCAAAGACCTTACTCAATCTAATGATTCATTACCTTTGGTTCATCCCGAACTCATTGATTGGGAACAAATCGAACCCATTGATGTCCCAAATTTTCCAAATGATGAAACCATAATAAACTTTCTTTGTTCTTCCCTTCCTGAAACAAGTTCCACCAGGGAATCACTAGATCAGAGTTTTTGACAGGAAAGTGCCAAGTTTCTCAGCTATGAAATAAATAACATAAAAGAAAGACCTAATGGTGAAAACCTAACAAAGCCAGTATTAGGTCAAGAAAAAGGAAAAATGAAAGAAAGATCTAATGGTGAAAACCTAGCAAAGGTAGTATTAGATCAAGAAAAGAGAAAAATAAAAAGCATATCCAATGGTGAAAACCTTTCAAAGGTGCTAGAGGATGGGAAACTTGACACTCTTCTAGAGTACTATCAGGAAAAATCTTCCATTTTGATTGAACCAACAGAGGCACTCAATATCGGTACCATAGAAAAGCCTAAAGTGTTGCAATTGGCTGCATCTCTTATAGATGAAGAAGTACCTAAATTCATAGAATTTCTCAAAGAAAATCAAGTTAGTTTTGCATGGTCCTACGTAGATATGTCAGGATTAGATCCAGATCTCATCATGCATCATTTATCTATTACATCGGGGGCAAGGCCTGTAAAATAGAAACTCAAAAAAACGCATCCACATGTTGTGTTGTTGGTTAAAGAGGAACTAAAGAAACTTTTAGACATTGGATTCATCTGATCCATCGATTATGCAGAATGGATTTCCAATATTGTACCTATTTCTAAGCCAGATGGAAGGATCAGAATTTGCACAGATTTTAGGGATTTGAACAAAGCATGTCCGAAAGATGATTTTCCTTTACCAAACATTGATATGATTCTGGATTTAGCTGCTGGACATGCAATGTACTCAGTAATGGATGGATTCTTAGGATACAACCAAATAAAGATTGCACCAGAAGATCAGGATAAAACAACGTTCACATGTTCTTGGGGTACTTATTGCTGGAACGTAATGCCATTCGGATTGAAAAATGTAGGAGCTACTTACCAATGAGCAATGACAACATTTTTTCATGACATGATGCATACATTTATGGAGGATTATGTTGATGATCTTCTTGCCAAGTCTAACACTAGAGAAGGACACATTGATATCTTGTCTAAAATTTTCAAAAGAATGGAACAATTCAAAGTAAGACTTAATCCTAAGAAATGTGTCTTTGGAGTAAAATCTGGAAAGTTATTAGGATATATTGTTTCAGAAAAGGGAATTGAAGTAGATCCAGCTAAAGTACAAGCAATCCTTGATATGTCACCACCAAGGAACATCAGTCAACTACGCTCTTTACAGGGACAGTTACAATCCATTCGTAGATTCATTGCTCAATTGGTGGATAAGAGTTTACCATTTACGTATCTCTTGCACAAGAATGTTCCATTCGAATGGGAGAACAAATGTGAAGCAACCTTTGAACAAATAAAGCAATATCTCATGAATCCTCCAGTATTGGCTCCACCAATACAAGGTGTGCCCCTCATATTATATATTGCTACCACAAAAGTATATTTAGGAGCATTATTGGCATAAGAAGACTATTCAGGAAAAGAACAAGCCATTTATTACATTAGCAGAACTCTAACAAGTCACGAACTAAATTACACCTTCATTGAAAAAGCTTGTTTAGCAATGGTGTTCACTTCTCAAAAATTACGACACTACATGTTGACTCATACAATAAAGCTTGTGGCTAAGATTGACCCACTCAAGTATCTTCTAAGCAAGGCAACCTTAACTGGCAGGTTGGCTAAATGGGTCATGATCTTAAGCGAGTTTGATATTCAATATATGGATCAAAAATCTATAAAGGGACAAGTAATTGTAGATCAACTAGCAGAAGCACCAATTATAGTAGAACACCCAATACATGTTGATTTTCTTGATGCTGATATTTTTACAGCGGATATTCAACAGTCATGGTCACTCTACTTTGATGGTTCTTATACTCAACATGGTTTAGGAGTAGGAATTCTTTTTATTACACCTCAAGGACATACGATCCCAAAATCTTATCAGCTAGTGTTTCCTTGTACAAACAACATAGCTGAGTATGAGGCATTGCTAATCAGCATGAAAATTGCAGTAGATTGGAAGATCACAGAACTTCAGGTTTTTGGTGATTCACAACTTGTTATAAACCAAATCAATGATGAACATCACACTAAAGATGACAAGTTGATACCTTACAAAAGAATGGTGGAAGATCTCAAGAAATACTTTGTTAACATCAAGTTCATACAGATTCCATGCATTGATAATAAAGCAGTAAATGCTATGGCTACAATCACCTCTCTACTCCAATTGTCAAATAATCAGAGATAATATGATTTCCTGGTGGAACAATTGTTTTCTCCCGCCCATGACAATCCTGAAACACAAATCATTTGCCATCTTACACATTCTGACTCTTCCTTATATGGCCAAATTTACACTTACCTGAAAGATGCTACTTTACCCTTAGGCTTGTCTAGGAATCAAAAATAGAATTTCATTCATCAATCATCCCGTTACACCTTAATTGCTAACATCTTATACCGGTGTGGTCTGGATGGTAGCCTCCTTAGGTGTCTTGAACACGATGAATCAGAAAAATCCTTACAAGAGGTCCATGGTGGAATTTGTGGGACACATTCAAGTGGACTAACCTTAGCGAAGAAACCTGTAAGATTAGGATACTACTGACCAAGCATGGAGAAAGAATCATTCGCATTTGTGAAGAAATGTGCCAAATGTCAGATTCATGGGAATCTCATTCATGCTCCTACTCAAGAATTACAACCTTTTACCACAACATGGCCTTTCGCTTAGTGGGGATTAGATTTGGTTGGCAAGATACATCCATCATCCTCAAATGGACACAAATTTATCATTACAGCCACTGAATATTTCACTAAGTGGATTGAAGCTATTCCTCTGACAACTGTTACGAGTAAACAAATCTATTCATTTATCTTGAATCATATTATTTGCAGATATGGCATTCCTAGCTCCATTATAACAAATAATGGTAGACCCTTTAAAAATCAAGATGTTGATGAACTATGTGAAAGATTTCGCATCCAACACAAGTACTCCACGCCTAATTATCCACAAGGGAATGGTCAAGCTGAAGTTTCAAACAAAACAATTTTGAAAATTTTAAAGAAAACAGTGAATGAAGCAGGTCGTGATTGGCATGTTTAGTTAAATCCAGCATTATGGGCCTATAGAACAAGCATTCGCACATCGACAGGAGCTACTCCTTATTCTTTGGTCTATGGAGCAGAAGCTATTTTACCATTGGAAGTTGAGATCCCTTCACTTTGAGTATCACTCAAAGGGCTAATCAATGATGAAGACTACAGAGTATCAAGGTTACAAGAGCTGGAACTACTTGATGAACAACGTCAAACTGGGGTTAATCACTTGAAGGGATACCAACAAATCATGTCTCATAGTTACAACCATAGAGTCAAACCATGAAGTTTTCAAGTGGGTGATTTGGTCCTCAGAGAAAACCCTCAAAATCAACAAGATCGAAAAAAGAAAGGAAAGTTTGAAGCAAATTGGCTAGGCCTGTTTGTTATCATTGCAAACTATGGATCAGGGGCATATCAGTTGTCGACAACAGAAGGAGACCTATTTGAAGATTTAGTCAATAGCATTCATTTGAAGAGGTTCTACACTTGAAAAATAAAAAAATAAAAAACAATACAAACAGTCCTGAAAAAAAAAAATTAAAAAAAAAATCCATTGCCTTGATGAAAACTTGGCAAACAGGCATCTTGGTAATAGCAAAAAAATCATAAAATCAGGAAAAAGTGCAATAAAAACAAACAGTGAAAACCTGACAAATAGGCATTGTTTGTGATTTCATTTAGCTCTCTCATCTATTAGGATTCATTCTGCATATACATTCTCGCATCAACATCACACACCTCACTATCACATTCGCGTCATTTTCCTTGAAACAACAAGGATCTCATCATGGCTTGATGATTTGAGGTTTATCCATCGCAACGGTTGTGTCTAGCAAGAGTCAGAGTACGAGGTCACTAGGGGGCAGTTTGCTTTTCTAGGAGGTAGTCAGCAGCATGTGTCTAGCATCAGAATGTCTAAAACAATAGTTTCTGAGCTTACATGTTTATCTTGACAGATGATTTAAAAGACAAATTGGATGATCTTAATCTGAATAAAATTAATGAAAAAACCTACAAGCATAAGTTGCAAATTGTTGTTTTGATATTTGATGTCATCATATCTTTGGAGTGGTTCAATGATGTATTGAACTAGAATTACAAGAAAGAAGTATGATTTTTCTTTGCTTGCTGTCGGTAAGTTAATCATTAGTATTATGCAAATTGGTCGTAGGACATGCTCTACAACGTATCATTGATGACATTTCATAATTTGCATAAGAAAACGGTTAACTTTTGTCTGTTTATGCAAGCAATAGTCAAGTCATCTTGGTTCAATTATACCTCAATGCTTGTATTAACTTGCTACATTAAACATTATGGAAGCAGTACTCAGGTCATCACTGGTGCTAACATACCCTTTGATGCTTGTACTAACTTTCAACATATCAAAAGGCTCAATGATGATAACTAAACATAGCAAGAAATGGCAACAAGGAGAATGGTTCATTAATTCATTTAGGGTTGCATTAATTCAATTAGGATTGCATAATTCATTTCCATCTTGAGGTTCCTTTTAAATAGATTTTTGAAGGTGGATCACATTCTTACAATATCTTTTTTTTGACAATGGTTGAGTAAGACTGGACATTTGTTGCATCTCATCATCTCATTATCATATTCCTTATCATATCATTTTCCATAATTATACATCATAGGCATTCATTACATTATAAGAATGATTATAATTCATCATTCATTAACATATACATCTACATATTTCATACATTCATAGAATAAGAAATTGCATTCATTTTTTTACGTCATTACATCATATATCATAAGATCATTACATAAGTGCATTTTTCATCATCATCATCATCATACATTACACATCTCATCTAAAAAGCATTGACATCTTATATATTGCATTCCATACATACATCATAAAAGAAATATTATCATCATTATATCATCATACATACATAATATATAAAAATCCAAATAAAACATCCATAATATATGCATAAATCATCCATAACACATATATAATCAAATCGCCACTACATATCATAGATCTCATTAAAACAAATGTCTAGGAATACAAGGATATCAAATGTTTCAAAAAGATATATCATACAATGACATCAATGTGTATAATAATTGCTCATCAAGGGGGGGCATCTGGCCATAGCTCATGGCTACTACCACCGCCGGAGGTAGCGGGTCTCATTGGATCTCTGCTCCCGGAGGCTCTGCTCTCTCATTTGGGTGGCTATCCCACACTCCTAGACACACTCCTGGAGTGACTACGTGAGTGAGTCCGAGACCGAGCACCTGACTGAGTGAAGGCTATCCACCGCTCAGGTGGCACTACATCAAAATACCGCATCTTATAATACTCGACCTCCTAAGTAGTCTCTAATCCCTCGGCCATAACCTCTCCAATAGAGGTTCTCTCTACTAACCTCAGTAATCTCTCAGCTACCCCCTCGGCCTGTATGCATCACTCTCTGAAGCTATCCCTCTCGGCCATAAGCTATGCTATCTATCCCTGTAACTGGCTGATGGTTGCCTAGGCCTGTGCTAACTGACTCCTCAGAGTCTAAACCTCAGTCTGCATAGCATCTACCTGTCCCTATGACGGAGCCCTGATGGTGATCCGCGGCGCTAAAGTACTGGCCTGACCCACTGCTCTAAATGTCTATGGCCTGGTATTGAAGGGAATATCAAAGAACAGTCTATTTCTCCCACCACCCCCATCATCCCCATCATCGGAGTCATCTAACTCCTCCTCTATCCCCTCTGTCTCAGAGCTCTCATCATCTATATCCATAGCTCCCCCGCCATGTCTGCCTGTACCTGCCCCTGATCCTGTGGCTGCCCTGATGCTAGATGTCCCTGTGGTTGTTATACCCCTGCCTGGATAACTGGACCTCCCATCAATGGGGCAGGCTCATCTAGACTAGTAACCTGTGGAAAGGGATGTGTGTAGAAATATGCAGCATAATCACCTATCATCCCTGCATCTGTAACCTCTGGTCGTGTGGTTCAATCATCGGGCTGCAGCTCAAGGTACTCCTCTCTGGCGGCCTCAATGGTAAAAACTAGCCCCCACTCTGGTATGTCTCCTCGACGCCTGGCATACTGTGTTGTCCCCTGGGGCATCATCTGAACCCATCCAAACTGTCTCAAAACCCTCTGACTCAGAAATCTCTCAATAATGAAGGGGGTGCATCCAATCAAGTATCTCGGCCTCGCCACATATGGCATCTTTAGGTCATTTGTCTACCATGGGTCGCAATCCACATACGATCGCTAGATGACCATGTCCAAATCATCCAGTACCCATCACCAATACTCTAGTTTTCCCAGCCTCAGCTGGACAAGGGGCCCTGTGTACACATAAACGTATGGGAATCAGAGAGGGTGATCTCTTTTGACAATAGGTCGAGTGATGGCAAAATTCTCCCATGCAAATAACTGTAAAAGAGTCACCCCGCAGGAAAGACTCTTCCCACTTGTATACACAACCTGATGAAGGTCATGATACAGATGGGCTAACATGCATGATCCCCATGCATATCTAGTACGGTGGAGAAGCATGTCTTCAAAGATCCGACCCCACCCTAATGATAGTCCCTTTGACCTATGATCAGGATAAAGGAAACCACCGATCATCCCTGCCAAAACTAACGACAGTGGGGCATACCTCTCCGTCATCTCCTTCTAGAGAATCTCATATCCGTAAACATGAGGATCCTGGAAGACTCGTCTCAAAGCGTCTGTACCCCCAATCTCCTTGTGATCATAAATCACAAGCTCTCCAACCATAGGAATACCCAAGATCTTGTAGACATCCTTTGGCATCACTGTAATCTCTCATGCTGGCAAATGGAAAGTGTTGTATTCGTTGTGCCACCGCTCTGCTAGGGCAGTCAACAGTCCCTTGTTGACCCGATACTGCGGGATACTCAACAGAGCTCTCAAGCCACACTGGTCTATCACTACCAAATCATCAAGGGACAGTCAGGGAATCATCTCCCATGTCTGCGGAAATCTCTCTCTGATCTGAAGGAGACCAAAATATTCCTTAACAAAATTATCAAGCAAGCATGCAAAATAAATCAACAAATGGATATCATCAATTAATCAATACATCAAGCAAGTTTACATCACACCTAATTTGTTTTTCATATCGCATGGAAACAAATTTAACAGTCATCATGACTTAATTTGACTTTCAAATAGGAAAGCAAATCTATCATCTAATTTGTTTTTCATATCGCATGGAAACAAATTCAACAGTCATCATGACTTAATCTATTTGACTTTCAATCAGGAAAGCAAATTATCATCTCTATTTTGTTTTTCATAGTGCATGGAAGGAAAATTTATCAAATCTATTTGTTGTTCAAGCACAAAGGAAAATTTATCAAATCTATTCATCAATGATATTCAAATGCGTAAAAAATCTATTGTTTAATCTAGCAACAATCATCAAGCATGCATCAATTTTTCTTTTCAATTGTAAATTGGCAAAAATTCATAAATGTGCTAAAACAGTCAATCAATTCATTAAAACCATGAAGGTGCCATTTTATTCCATGGATGTGCTAAAACAGTCCACTGATGCACCATTTCATAGTGCATGGATGCGCTAAATCACCTATGCGCTATTTTATCATCGTCCATAGGCAGGTTTCATGGATGCGCCATTTTATCTATCCTATGCGCTAATTCCCCTATGTGTGATTATTTGGCCTCTATACGTGACTGTTCTATTCCTATGCGTGAGCTTGGATGCGCTAAACTATCTACCATATGCACTAAAAGACCTATCGCATGTGCTAAAACAAAATTTTGAAATTTGAAAAAATTCAAAAAAACATCTAAAAATGCATAAAAATTTTACAAAGAGGTTTGGATCGACTTACCGGAGGTCCATACATCGGTGGTCTCTGATGACGGTGACCTCGCTCGAATCTATGGCTTTCATACGGGATCAGCATCGCTTTTATCTCTCTTAGAGCTCCAATTTTTCTCAAAGGTTACTATTCAAATGAAAGTGACATTTCACCTTTTTCATCTTTTAAAGAGGTAAAAATAGCATTTATTACTAGGCAAAGTGTTATTTCAAGAGTTAAATCGCCATTTTTCTTCGAAATCATCTAAACATCTTCCAAATTAGTCTCATAATCATTCTCATCACACAATTCATCTCTCGAGGGGGCATATAGCATTATCAACAATTTTTCAAAGTCAGGAGCAAATTCTTTGAAGTAATGCATAAAACACATCACTTCAAAGAGGGGCAAAATGTACACATCTAAAAATGGTAACGGTTGATCAAACTTGTTAATTAATTAAATATGAATTATTTAATTAATGTTTCTTAAGTCTTCTACATATAAATAAATTTAATTATTTATTTATATTGTTCATTTTCTAATTCTTCTAAATTAATTAAATAAATGAACTTTATTTAATTAATACTATCTTCCTCTTAATTAATTAAATAAATTTTACAATTTATTTACATTAATTATCAAATTTTAAATTCTAAATTTAAATGATTATTCTTCCCTCCACATTTAATTAAATATTTTCAATATTTAATCATTTTCCAAATTCCCACTTCTCTCACAAAAATTAAATATTCTTAATATTTAATTAAAAGGCTTTTTCCTTTTCTCATAATTAAATATTTACAATATTTAATTAAAGCCTTTTCACATTTCTCTCACACATAATTAAATATTTATTTAATTATGAGAGACACCTTTCAATTTGTCTCTTCATTTTTTGTCTCTCAGAATTCTATCTTTTCAAATTCTCGATCTCTCACCGTTCATTTCAGCAGGTTTGAACTCAACCGTCGATCTTGGCCAATCAAATTCCTACCTTCAAAAATCTATAAATACAGCTCTTTCATGAACTAAAAAGGACCTCAAATTTCATACTTTCATGCGTAGTTATTATAGTCGCATATTAAGCATTTCATAGCATTTCAATTCAATAAGCTCAATCTCGTAGATGCATATGCATTTTAATAATCTCATTCTCTCAAGTGCCATTCTATAAGCTGTGTTTGCACAACTAAGAGCAAACATATTCAAGTGAATCCTTGGAGATAGAGGACAATGGAATGAATTTGAAGAAGCTACTGTCAAGAGTTTGCATTTACTTTATTAATTTAGTTTTCTTCAATCTAATGTTGCATTGGTGTATTAGATTAGATTCAATTTAATTGACGCATTTTCTCATACACAGGAACTAATACAAAATATTCATGACCTTGAAGAAGAGAAGGCAAGAAGTCTCCGTTCCTAAGTTAAAACTTGTAGAGGAAACTCGCCAAAAAGAAGAAGAAGAAAAAATATTAAGAAAGGAAAAGGATACCGAAGAGCTGGTTAAGAAGCAACAAGAAGAAGAAGCAAAGACAGAAAAGCTTAAGGCTTTAGAAGCAGAAAGACTAGAGAAAGAAAAATTAGATAAGGAAAGACTAGAGGCTCTAAGGAAAGAAAAATTGGATAAGAAAAGAATAGAGAAAGAAAGAATAGAAAAGGAAAGATTGGAAAGGGAAAAAGTGGAGATAGATCGATTGGAGCAAGAGAAGTTGAAGAAAGAAGAGGAAGATAAGAAGATACAGGAAAAAAAAGATAGGGAAGAGGCTGAAAGGCTTGTGTGAATGCATGTGGTGCAAGAACAGCAAGAGGAACCAAGGGTTGATTCTCAACCCCAAGTAAATGTGCAACCACCTTCTACTACTATTGCTTCTTCTTCCTCTATGATGACTACTGCTCCATGTGCTCCCACTTGGCTAAAATTGGACCTACATAAAAGAATAGTAACACCTTCACAACCTCTCAATTGGGAGGATATGATGAAGGAGATTGAGCAAGAAAGGCCTAAAAAGAAGGCCTAGTTCTACACTCTACCAAACTCACAGATAAGGGAGAGATTATTGTTGAGTGTGCCATACCAATGATAGAAAAGGAGGTAGGGGACATGTAGCTATCAGATTATTATTTGAGTACTATCAACTTGGGATGGCCTACCAGGAATCAGCAGATGAATCTAATTGATGCGGTGGCTTCTACAACCAAGTCAAGAATGTTAAAGGATAAGCAGAAGAAAGATGAGCTTAAGGCTCAGTTGGATCAATTGCATTCATTTTTGAAGAGTGTGTCCTCTCCGAGATCACAACAGGTAACAACTATTGAGACTCCAATTTTGCTAACCAAAAAGGAGGTAGATGATTTAGTACAGGTAAGAGGCAAAGCGAAGATGGTAGATAGATGGGTTGACAGGTTGAATCAGGAAATGGGTGAAGTTTTGGTCGAGGGTTTTGAAGTTTACAAAGGCACATAAGAATTGATAAAAGAAATGCATCAATATATTGAAGCATTAGAGAAATAGGAAGAGGAGTATAAAGAGTATAGTCAAAAATTGGAGAAGGTTAGTACATTGCCTTTAACTACTCTTCTTGAACAGTCAATACTTGAGGAGGATAACAAAGATCTTGTGGGAAAAACCTCTCGTATACTCTGATTGAGGACAAATTTCTTGTGTTAACATAGGAATGAGGTCCAAGATGCTATTAATAATCTGATTGAATAGTTTGAGGAGTTGGAGGTGGTTATTGCTATCATAGTAGATGTAAATGTATTAACAAAGGAAGACATGCCTCTGATTCAGATAAAAGAGAAGTGGGATGAAAGATTTAGAGGACTCATGCAGAAAGGAGATGATGGACAAGATTTTATGAAAGATCGATTGATGGATGTTAAGGAAGAAATAAAAGCTACTAGAAGAGAGTTGACAAAGATAAAAGATATGAGAGGGTTTGCTGCAGCAGAATTGGAGCGAATTAAATTTGAAGATAGCTGGGTTGATGGGCCAGAAATAGATGTATTACAACAAGTCTTCGCCAGTTATGATGAGTTTATTGCAGACCTAACTTCACATGCGTAAATCTCTTACATGCATGATTTTCTTCTTTTTTGCATGTTGCATGTAGCACTGATAGTTTTGAAC
This sequence comes from Sequoiadendron giganteum, assembly GCA_007115665.2. Classification (NCBI taxonomy): domain Eukaryota; kingdom Viridiplantae; phylum Streptophyta; class Pinopsida; order Cupressales; family Cupressaceae; genus Sequoiadendron; species Sequoiadendron giganteum. Next base: position 122,800,162 of record CM021102.1, read on the forward strand.
CGCGTGACACTTTTTCTCTTCTATTTTCTATTCTCTAGTTTAACAGAATGTCCAATGTAAGAACTCAAGATCAAATTGATATGAGTTTCCAAGAGAGTTTTTTTAGTTCCTAAATGAGTGGATGACTTAAAATAGAAGTGGAGTTCGAATTTTTCTATATCTATAAATACCCTTTGGGCATCATATTGTAAGAGTCGGCTAATAGAGAATAGAATTGGCCTACCTAATATTAGGAGATAGAATTTTGTAGTGATTACAGAGATACATTGTACTTGATCTTTATAGTTAATAGAATTATAGGTTTACGCAATATGGTGTTATAATTGAGTTGTTTTATTTGATAAGGCTAATAAGTTATAATCTATTTGAATGCCAGTGATTGTGTTGAAGCATGAAAGTTTGTTATGTGATGAAAGTCATAAGAAGAAACCAGATTTAAGGATTATCTTGTTAGATTATCATTGAATAAAATTTATTGAGGTTTGTTGATCTACAATATTGATGATGAATGAATGTGTGTTGTTTTGAAATCTTTGAAGTATTTGTGATGTGTAACTCTGAAGTTAATTAAGCACCTAAAATGTATGCAATGGTACAGATTATTCTATATATTGTGTCATCTTATGGTTTTCTTGATCTGATTGGAAAAACATTCATTGTTGAATATATATGTCCAGATGCTAGATAAGTTTTGTTCATTTTTACTAGTTTACCCTGTGATCCATCTTTTTCTTTTGTTTGAAACCCCTTAAATTTACTAAAATAGTCTGGTAAAATGAGTCATTGCTTGCATTCTTTTGTTACCAACACAGGCCCCTTGAACATTACAGTTGCATGAACCGATTGAGTGACACCAAACAATTGAGAACCAACTACTAGGACCTTGGGAGTTAGGCTACTATATGTTGTCTTTCTTTTTCTAGAGGAATAGAGTAGAAATATTATGTTTTAACATTGTTTGTGTCATTTTCACCATGAACAGATCTAGTGCTAGAAGGAGGGCCTAAAAAGACAAGCTGACTTGCATAGTGTCTTTCTCACCAGAGAAATATGGAAGGATTCTAAGATCCTTTACTGACCCTGAACCTTTACAAGAATTACAAACCCTGGTCAAACCTAGACCCCATGCCCGTCTGATATTGATACCTACCTTGCCACCACCACTTACTCCGCTAGGATTTCCACTAATTCCACCTACACCACCATTAGTTCCACCTACATCACCACCACCAAGCAAGCCTGAGTCTCCACCGATTCAGCATATATCACCACCTGCTCCACCAATCCCGCTGATGGCTTACTTTGTGAATAATCCCTCTCCATTAGGGACTATTCCAGGGGGAATCCATGATTTAACAAAGAACCCAGAAAAGTTATGTCCTAAGTACATGCATGGAGAATCAAGAAGTGTTGAGGAGCACATACAAGCATTCAAAGATGCTTGCACAAGAGCTTAGGTTGCTCATCAGGATGTGGTATGTAGACTATTTCCTTACTCTTTAGGAGATATGGCATATAACTTGTATTTAAATTTGCCTCGAGGATCCATCCTAGGTTGGACGGATTTAGAAAATGCATTTATTAATCAATTTCGGGTTTATGTAGACCCTGCCATTTTGTATCACCAGTTTGCCACAATAAGAAAGGAACATCATGAGCCACTATCATTGTTCAATACTAGATTCCAAAGAATGTTTTGTAGGTTGCAAGTCCCTTATCTAGTACCTGAGAATATGGCCATACAGGCATATTTAAGAGTTGTTGATCCTTTAATTGGCCTATTTTTGCAGAGAACTTATCAACCTGGTGAGATTGACTCTTTGTCTAAAGTGTATCATCTGGCCATCAAGTTGTAAAAATAGATAAGTTTGCAACCAGGAGGTTTAGGAGTAGCTCTTCCTCCCATGAACTATCAGATGCCTAATCCACCATTATACAACACTGTCCTAGGGATTTCCTATTCCCAATATGGACCTATGTTTGAGTTGCAAGCTCCACCTACCATGCCCTTTTTCGGTAATGGCATGCAAGATTCTTCCCAACAACCTCAAAATCCATAACAACAAGTGGCAGGATCAACCCATGTTCATTCGCCATCCATAGTATAGAATGTACAGAATGACCAAATTGTTCAATTGACAAGTGAGTTAGAGACTCTCAAGAAGACTCTTTCTCAAATGTCTAATGACATGGCACAACTTACACAAAACCCTCCCCATAATCAAAATTAAAATTACAACAACTAGGGAGGTTATAACAATCAAGGAAACTACTCCAATCAGAATGGGAGTCAAAACACCAATCGCAACTTTCAAAGTCAAAATTCCTCTAACCAAAATTATCAAAATCAGAACAAAGGGTATAACCGGAGGTTTAATAACAACAACAACAATAGTAAGTAGTGGAACACTGGACCTAACAATGGGGGAGTTCCCCATAACTATCAGTCTGGTGAGAAGAGACCATACTACTAATGTGGCTGACCTCAATTTCATGACTAATTGGTGCAGACTACATGATACTGCAACACATTCTGAGGTTAACTACCTTGAAATGGAGAAGATTGTAAAAATTGCATAAGTAGATGCAAATCCTCCATTAGGAAATTCCAATCAGGATAATGGGCTAGTCAGCACTGCTATGACTTATGAGACCATTGAATAAAAATATCAGTTTCCTATGCAAGGAGATAATGAGCCAGAGGAAGATGTATATGATGCTCAAGCTTTTCAGTCCAAAGGAGGTCACTTTCTGAGAAATTGGAATAAGGGCCCATTTACTACATCTGCACCCCCAAATAACATGGTCCCACTAAATCAAAATGCAGATAATAATCTACCACCGCCTAAGGGACCTTTTGACTTTTAGAATAGAGGCAATCCACCTCCTTTTCCTAAGTACCAAGTTAGGAATGATTCAGAATTTGACTTTATTGCAGAATTATAGAGACAAAATAGATCCTTGTCATTCTTTGACATCATGAAGTGGTGCCCATCTCAATGTGAGGTTGTACTAAAAGCCTTGGAGGAGACAAATCGCTTAAAGGGAAAAGGTAAAGTGACTCCAATAAAGGAGACAAATGTAGCTATGTATAAAGGTAAGACCAGTACCCCATCTTTTCTATTAAGTTTAAGAATCTTTGGAAAGAATTTGCACAAATGTTTATTCGATTTAGGAGCCTTTTGGATTTGGGAAATTTCATGCCTTTTTTGATATGTAAAAAGTTAGGATTAAGTCCTATCCCAACCAATAAGAAGGTGATTCAATTGGATAAAACTGAAGTCAATGTTGTAGGTGAATTGAAGAACATGCATGTGCAAGTTGGATCAGATCCAAGGATCTAGACCTATATAGATTTCCAAGTAGCTAATATCCCAGAAACATATGATATGCTCCTCAGTTGAGAGCTAGTGAAAAGCATAGGGGGATATCTATGCTTGGATTTCTGTCACATGTGGTTACCATGGAAAGGAGTTGCAACCCAGATAAGAATTGAAAGTGAACCTAGACTCAAGCACATGAACACTGAATATGATGCTTCCAATGAAGTGGCATATTTTGAGACTGAGATAGGTGTTTACAAACAAGAGGAAGTTCTTACTTTCTCTGTAGTTAGTCCTGATGATATATTACCCTTAGATCATATTGACCCGATGATCCACATCAACCAACAAGTTCTAATAAGAAAATTGCAACAAGATAGGCTGGATTTAGGAGGAGAAACTGACTTATGTAAATTATTACTTCCTAATTGGTTTAGGATTCACTAACATTATCATTCGGAGTTAACATGTTAGTCATGCCTAGATATTCTAAGTTATATAGATCAACCCCAACAAAAATGTCAGGAGGAATCTGAGACTCCCATCAATGAGTTCTCTTTCAAAGTTAAGGATGCTACCATTCTTACTCAAGTTAACCTTTCTCAGAAGGAAAATTCCTCATCAGTAGAGCAGACTCCGGTTTTATGTTCTAAAATTCAAGAAGAGATTAAGGTAACTCAGTGTCTTTTCAATGCACCTGCTCTGAATGCTTTACCAATGCCAAAGGTGCTGATGAAAGATGAATTAGATGATAAATTAACCCAATAAATCATTCAAGAAGTAGTAGTTGAACCAATTGAGAATATAGGAAAACCTTCAACTGAGTCTTGCCCCAAGACAATTTTTGATGATCGGCAAAAGTCTAAGCTGCCATACATCTTAGGTGAGTCATTCCCTGTTACTTCTAAAAAGAAAGAGCTCCCAGCCAAAGATCAATTATGGACTCTTAAATTTGATGGTTCTAAATCTAAGGCAGGAAGTGGAGTAGGGATTGAACTAACTAATCTGAAAGGAAAGACTTACTTTGCTTCTTATAGATTGCAATTTGGTTGCACAAATAATGTGGCTAAGTATGAAGCACTTGCTTGGGGTCTTATGTTTTCTCATAAGAAGAAGGTTACTGCTCTCACAGTTATGGGAGATTATGAGATGATTGTAAAATAGGTACGTAGCCAATACACATGTCATAACAAAAGATTGGCTGCATATAGAAATAGGGTTTGGAACTTAATCAAAGATTTTGATGCTTTTGGAATTAGCTTGATCCCTAGTGAAGCTAATCAAATTACAGATGCTCTTATTGTTGCTGCTAGTACATTGGAGCCCATGCAAGATTCTAATCTTAAGAGGTTTTCAGTTGAGTTGATTTCAATTCCAGCTATTCCTGATAATGTTAGACATTTTAAGGTATTTAATGATGATCAACATATATTGGCCTTTTTGGAAAATTCTAATATTTTTGAAGGGCAAATAATTGATGAATCTGAAAAAGATCAAGGGAATTGGGATCCAGAGAATGACAGTCCAGAAGGGATATTCGATTTAAAGAGAAATAACATCCCAAAAGGGATGATAGCATTGGAAAGAATATTTGACTCAGACCCACAAGCTTATTGGAGAGTGCCTACAAAGAGTGACGGAGGGAAGTATGAATCTGTTAATTTAACTCACTTAGGCCCTGAGAGAAATGTTCTTATAGGAAATACTTGTCCTCAAGAAATTAAGGATGAGATAATCAAAGTTTTGAAACAAAATATTGAGGCTATCACTTGGAGTTATGATGATTTGAAAACTTTTGACACTTCAGTGATTACTCATACCATCCCTCTCAAGCTAGATGCCAAGCCATTTCACCAAAAGCAACGCCCTGTCAATGCTATAATTGAACCTCTGATCCATAGAGAAGTACAAAAGCTTTTAGCTTCCAGAATAATCTTTCAGTCAGACACTCTACCTGGGTTGCCACTTTGGTTCCTGTAAGGAAAAATAATGGTGAAATTAGATTGTGTCGATTTTAGGAATCTAAACAAGGCCTCTAAAAAAGATAATTATCCATTACCTTCTCTTGATTAAGTATTACAAAAGGTGAATAGATCCCAAATGTTTTCATTTTTGGATGGTTATTCTAGATACAATCAGGTACTTTTCAGTTATGAAGATAGGATGAAGACCACTTTTACTACTAAATGGGGCACATTTGCCTATAGAAAGATGCCTTTTGGTCTCATCAATGCAGGTGCTAGTTTCCAAAGAGAAATGGATGTAGCTTTCAAAGATTTGATAGGAAAATGTATAATCATTTATGTAGATGATTTAACCATCTTCTCTAGGAATAGAGAAGACCATGCTGCTGATCTAGAAAAGGTTCTAACGAAATGTATAAGTTATGGTGTCTCTCTTAACCCAAAGAAATGTGTATTTGGAGTATCTGAAGGGAAGCTTTTAGGTCACATTATATCAGAGGAAGGGATTTCTATAGACCCTGACCAAGTAGAGGCCATCTTGGAATTGACAAAGCCAGGTAGCAAGAAGGAAATGAGGTCTTTCTTTGGAAGGATCAATTTTGTTAGGAAGTTCATAACATGGTTTGCATAGATTGTGAAACCTCTCAATGAAATGATGAAGAAGGATGAAAAATTGAGTGGAGTGAAGAGGTTAAGTCTGCTTTTATGCAGATTAAACAGTCTATATCTGAGGCACCAGTGTTAACAACCCAAATTATCTAGAACCCTTCTACATCTATTATTTTGCATTTGACCATTCATGTGCAATAGTTTAAACATAGAGAAGAGAAGAGAGTGAGGAGAGACCGATTGATTTTATGATATCTCCATTTAAGAATGCAGAAGTAAGGTATTCACCATTAGAAAAATAGGCCTTTGCACTGGTACGAGCAGTGAAGAAGTTCAGGCATTACATAATTCGAAGTCAAGTAATGGCCATAGTTCTAGATCCAGCTGTGAAGTCTCTTCTGATACAAAGTGAATTAGGGGAACAAAGAGGAAAATGGATGGCCATCTTATAGGAGTATGAATTAGAAATTCACCCGATGAAGCTTGTTCAAGGACAAGGATTGTCAAAAGCAATGGTTGAAGTAGACATAAATATCACATGTCAACAATACACTATCCAATCTTTTACAAAGGATCCCTGGTATACAAATTTAGTTTTCTTCCTGCTCAATAACAAGTGTCCAGAAGGAATGAGTGCTACTCAAAGGAGAGCATTGCTGATGAAGAGTGCTCATTATATTCTCAAAGGAGGATCCATTTACAAAAAGAATTTTCAAGGAATCTATCTATGTTGTTTGGATCAGCAAGAAGCAAAGCATGCTATTGCTAAGTTTCATGGAAGGCATGGAATAGGGCATGGGTCTATTGATGCTTTGGCTCATCAGATTTTAAGATCAGGCTATTATTGGCCTTATGTATTTAGAGATGTAAATCAGCACTGTGGGACGTGTCATATGTGTCAAATTTTTGCATCTAGAGAAAGAAATCCTGCAATGCCCCTACAACCAGTATATGAGGTAAGGCCATTTGCTTAATGGGAACTTGATTTTGTAGGTGTAATTAATCCAAATTCTTCTACAGGTCATAAATTCATCTTGACTGCAACTGACTACTACAGATGTTGGACTGAGGCACACCCTTGCAAGAATAGCATCGTAGAGGTGGTCATCAAGTTTTTGACAGAGAACATCACAACCAGTTTTGGAGTTCCATTTGCTCTGATATGTGATAACGGCCCTACTTTTTCTTCTACTGAGTTCATTTCATGGGCCTATGAACATAAAATTGTTTTAAAGTATTCTTCCAATTACTACCATTAGGGAAATGGAGTGGATGAGTCCACAAATAAAAACTTATTAGAAGTTATAAGAAAGTTGTTAGAGAACAATCCTAGGGACTAGCAGACCCAGTTGAGATTTTCCTTATGGGCAGATCGAACCAGAATCAAAGCAGCTCTAGGAAACTCACCTTTTAAGTTAGTTTATGGCCAAGATCCAATCTTCCCCATACATTTACAGATAGATGTCCTTAAGTTCATGCAAGAATTTTATACTAGGGATGATAGAATTGAAGTTAGACAGCTTAATTTATTAAACATGGAGGAGCAAAGAGATGCTGCTTTGTAGCAATTCTCTAAGCATCAGGCTATTGTCAACCGTTGGTTTGACAAAAGAGCCAAGATAAAAGCTTTTAGGATATCAGATCTTGTTTTATTATGGGATAAGGCCAAAGAGAAGAAAGGAGATCATCAGAAATTTGATAGACTTTGGTTAGGTCCTTATCAAATAGCCGAGATACTAGGCGAGAATGCTTTTCATTTGAGTATCTTAATAGGAGTGCCTGTTCAATTACCAGTTAATGGTTAGTTTCTCAAGCACTATTTTGGTGCATAAAAGGTCTGATGTTTTAAAAGGAAATGTATTATACTGTATCATATGTAATTAAGTTTATTATTTTTGTTTGTTTTGTTTTTTTTTTAATTTTATTTTTTGTATTGTTTTGTCTTGTTTCGTTGGGGATCTTCATTTTTCTCATCTCAAGTTAGGGGTTTGTTATTCAAAGTATGCTATTGGTACTAGGAGCGAAATTGGTTTAGGTATTTTCATTATCATCATTGAAAAGGATTTCGTTCTGAAACTTATGTTTTATGACCATTCTAGTTTGGGTTGGAAAAGTTATTAAGGATATAAGATATATTGTGAATATCTCATGAATTATGATCAAAGATCTACCACCAAATTAGGAAAACATTTGCATGAGTAAGTACCTATTTGTTCTAAAATGGCTCTACCCTTTGAATCAAGTGAAAAAATCTGATTCCAAGACTATCATGAAATCCATAGTAGTTGTCAACCCATGTTTCAAATTCATTATGTCTGGAGTATTGAGCAAGGTGCATAAAAGATTTCCACAAGCAAGGTTTTAAAAGATAAAAATGAATTAAAAAAAAGAAGAAAGAAAGAAATGGAAAACTCAATATCAAGTGGGTAATCAAGTATCTCTATTGGGGCTATGGACGCCTGTCTGGAAGTAGAACAATGCTTTGAGAAAACTAGAGGTATCTCCATCAGGGCTATGGATGCCTATCTGGTAGCGGAGCAATTCCCAAGATTTTATTGCACAATAGTTAAAGGACTCAGCCTATGTAGCTTGAATTTTAAGGTATAGTTGTTCACAAATAGAGAAAGTATCTACAAAGAATGATGCACAATATATGCACACACTTAGATTCAGAAATAACTCATGAGCACATGCATCTGAGATTCTAGCTCAAACTTATCATACATATATCAGATCTTATTCAAATTAAAGTGTTTGTAAGTCAAGTAGTTTTTGGGTGACTGATATTTTTTTTGGGTATCTTGAAAATGGGTAAACCATTTCCCCAGCCAAGTCACCATTTGTTATGCCTTACATAACCACCCCATATTTTGCCTTGGTCAAAATGGGTCCCCCTTTGTTATTTTTATCTTTCGTTGTTCTTTAAACAAAGTTTGGAGTCTTTTTGCTTCCAATACTTTGTTTTATTTTGCTTCAAAACTCATTCCGATTCCCATCCTGACAGTCTTTCTTTTTGACCTTTTCTTTTGTCTTTATTGGAGTCGGAACCGAAGTGGATGTTAAGTTAGTGTTTATTGAAAATTGCAAAATCAAAATCCATCCCGTTTCCGCCTTCACTTTTCAACTTTTGGTTTTAGTCTAAGTCCTTGTGTTAAGTTTTATTATGTCGGTCTTTTGTTTTAATTTTTGTGTTTGGTTTCGTTTTGTGCTTTGTTAGCAGACCCCAAACCGGAATGGGAATGAAGTTGGGAAATTCTTTAAATTTTCGAATTAGTTTCCATTTTAATTCTGCCCCCGTTATTTTCTTAACCGTTGACTATTGACTGAAGTCGCACTGCAGTGAAGTGTTTGTTCTTCTCCAGTTCTGACTCCGCTTAACTACATTTAATGCATTAATGACAGAAGCTTGGCATAGGTAAGAACTCTAATTTTTACCTTCATTAAGGATTAACCGTATCATTATTATAATTGTTAAAAACTTGAAGAGTGAAATAGAGCTGCTGCGAAGTCCATCTGAGAAAAACAATTGAAGGAGAAGGAGATAATTGTTGTGAATCAATTCAAAAGGTTAGCTAGGTCTTTCATTCAAGGTAGGGTTCTTTTCTCATTTTTCTTTTATTTTGCTTTCATGTTCTTTGTTCGTATTATTTGATTGATTATTTCAGATCTTTGAATAGGATCGCTTTCTTGAGTTTGTGTGTTTGTTTTCTTTTTGTTCTTTCTTTTTCTTTCATGTTCTTGATTTTGTGTTGCATTTCTAGTTTTATAGTGAGTTGGGGCATGGTCGCTTTCACATTTTGTCGTGATCGCGTAGTGCTGGGTTAAGTTTTTTTTTGTGTTTGATTTAGTAAGGGTTTTTCACAGTGAGGTAGATTAAATTCATGTTTTTACAGTGAGTTAGGGTTACTTGAATCTTTTTTTTACTTAGGGTTTTTGTCGTGCATTCAGTCTGGTAAATTAGGAAGGGTTAAATCTAGGCCCTAGTTTTATCATATTTTCTAGGTTAGGGTTTTTATGCGTTTTTGTGATCACTTTTAAAATGATTAAAATATGATGCCCTAAAATACAGTCGTCCCCCATGGTCATATGAGTATAGTCTTTTATGATAAATTTTAAAGCCTCATTTCATTTAATATGACCTTACTCTTAATCATGCAGTTATGCATTAAATCGATAAAATCTTTGATGACATCATGATCAATATAGCCAGAAGTGGGATCAAAATTGGTTTAGAGTTTTGGATGTGTTTTTATGTTTACTGTCAATTCCATCTTCCATCCCATCCCTAACTCCACTTATAGTAAGAAGCTTTACTTTATAAAAATGTTTAGCTAGCGGAAGCGGAAGTGAAACCGAACCCGAATATGAAAACAAAAAAATTGAAGGAAACCGAATCAGTTTCCATTCTGGTTCCAGTTCTGATCACTATTTCAATTTCGACTCTGAGCCCGCTTCTTATTAGTAGAGTGTCCATTCCAGTTCTGACTTTGAGCCTGACAGTGTTTTGAAAGGAGATTATTTAAGATGTTTGCTACCTAGTTCCACCTCTGATGTATGTTTAGAAGGTATGATTTGAAGACACATTTTGAGATATTTCATTCAAGGATCTAACTAGAGGTTTGTTGCAGGAAAGCTAAGAGGATGTCAGGAACATCAGGAGAAGCTTCTCGAAGAAACCGGCCTACAGGGACATCAAAGGCAACACCTAAACCAAAGAAGATCAAGCCAGAACAATTGCCTTATACCTTGAGGTATAATCACCAAAGTTCTGTTGTGAAGGTGAGCAAAGTAGAATCAGATTGGCTGGACATCACCGATACCAATTTGGGCCAGTACAATTTTGAAGAGCTATATGCATAAACCTTTACGGAAAGGGAAGATGTAACAGGAAGGACACAAATAATTGTTGATTCCAGCTTGGCCCATATTACTATTTTTCCTTTATCAATCCAGTCCCCGGAGTTGATCTTGATAGCAGTCAGTGCCTACAATCCTATGACTAGACAATGCATGGATTCACAAAACAATGTGATCATTGATCTCACTCCTCAGGCATTTCAAAGTATATTTAATGTCTCAGATCCTAAGAACTTGGTGCGATTGGATAAGGTAGAAGCCTTAGAGAAGTACAATCAGTATAAGGAATCCAATAAATCTCATTTGAACAAAAAGTGGTTGAAGATAGAGAAAAAATCTCTAAGAAAGCTTGTAGACCAGCCAAAGAGGGTAGATTTCTACAAAGAGGTATAAGATATAATAATGATATTAGCTAGGGGTTTTGGGAAGAGGGATGCCTTCCATTTCAAGGAGTGGGTGTTTCCTTTCATCCAGACAATTTTACATGGCACCCATCAATTTGATTGGACTATGATCATGTCAAATGCTATCCATGATCAACTGACTTGTATCAAGGACACTAAGTGTTTCTTTATTACTTCTTACATTGTGTATGCAGCGGCAAGATTGTGTATCTTCCCAAGTTTAAATAGAGTAGGGATAATGGGAGTCTTGGATGGATAGAAGAAAGTGTGGGAGCACTATAACTAGCTATCTCTTCAAGTTTCTAAGACTCAATTCAGAAGATTCAATGATGCATTCATATATATAGTAATTAATCAATTAAATGGAGATGCAGGGTATAGGTTGAGTCAAGAGGCCATGGTGTTTATTTCTGAAAGGGGATGTTTAGTACATTCAATACCCCAAGTTTACATATTTCAGGTTAGCTGGTTTTGAAGGCCATCCACATTTGCTTCTAAGGTGTTGCAATAATAGGATAGTACTAATGGAGTTTGTATATCAGCCTCTTGGAGTTAATGCTCAGTTTGGAATAAAACATAAGACAGGATGTCACAAGGTCCCCATGAAGTTGGGTGAGTATGACTATCAACATTTGGTAGGAGCAAAGGTGGTTTGAAGTGAGCTGATATAATTAAAGTTAGGCTTATACACAACTCGTAAGTATTTTGATCCAAAGGGGAAGATCTATGCTTTGTTGCCTTTTGTGTTTGACAATCATTTTAATTTATTGGAAAACTTCTAAAGTGACCGACAAGATGAGTATGATTTAAGGAAAAAGAATTATGAAAGACTGCCTATTGCACTCATGTCAGAATTTGGAGCTAAAAATGATATTCCTGACACATTAGTGGATGATGGAGTTGTGTTAGATGCATCTTATGAGGCTTTAAATATAGGAACTAAGAGCCTGGATCCAATTGATTGGGATAGTGAGGAAACTATTGATATTAAACAGATAGGAACAACATTCTTGGATCGAAGTGTTAACTAGTTTGTGTTAAGAACCAAAGCGCCTCAAGGACCAGCTCCTAAAAAGGGGAAAGGGTATAAAAGAATCAAAAGAAAGAAACCTCCAAAAGAGCCTTTGGAGATCTTTCCCCTAGACATTGAGGAGATAGAACTTGAAGCAGTAGATGTTGAAGCAGAAATACAAGAAGTAGATGCTTAGAAAGGATCTGTTGTTTCAACACCTACATTAGGTGAATCTTCCACACAAGTCCTACTTGCAAAGAAGCAGAGTGAAGAAGTTCAAAAGGGGGCTCTTCATCATATGGCTGAAGCTGGAAAGGGAAAAGAAGTGGATAGGGAAATTCATGATGTTGGGATAGATTCATACGAGACTGTGTCAGAGAAGGATTTGCAAGAGAATATCCCTCTAGAGGAGGATTTTGAACAGGTAATGATGCAAGAGGAGCAATGGGAATTATTTGAGGAACTTAGAATGAATGCTAAGGTAAATGCTAAAAAAATAGAAAAGCAAAATTTAATGGGTGCCAACACACAAACTAATTCCATACTACAACAAAAAAAAATTGAAGCTAAGGTAGCAACTGATGAAGTAGAGAGACAAAAAAGGCAAGAAGAACATGAACTCAAGGTTAAAGAAGAGAATGACAAGTTGGAACTAATTCAAAAGATTCATGAACTTGAAGATTGAAGGCAAGAAATCAGAGGGAGAAAGAAGTCTTGGTTGCTAAGTTAAAACTTGTAGAGGAAGCTCGCCAAAAAGAAGAAGAAGTTGAAAGATTCAGAAAGGAAAAGGATACCGAAGAGCTGGTTAAGAAGCAGCAAGAAGAAGAAGCAAAAAGACTAGAGAAAGGAAAATTGGATAAGGAAAGACTAGAGGCTCTAGAGAAAGAAAAATTGGATAAGAAAAGAATAGAGATAGAAAGAACAAGAAAGGAAAGATTGGAAAGTGAAAAAGTGGAGAGAGATCGATTGGAGGAAGAGGAAGATAAGAAGATATAGGAACAAAAAGATAGGGAAGAGGCTGAAAGGCTTGTGCGAATGCATGTGGTGCAAGAACAACAAGAGGAACCAAGGGTTGATTCTCAACCCCAAGTAAATGTGCAGCCACCTCCTACTACTATTGCTTCTTCTTCCTCTATGATGACTACTGCTCCATGTGCTCCCACTTGGCTAAAATTGGACCTACATAAAAGAATAGTAACACCTTCACAACCTCTCAATTGGGAGGATATGATGAAGGAGATTGAGCAAGAGAGGCCTAAAAAGAAGGCCTAGTTCTACACTCTACCAAACTCACAGATAAGGGAGAGATTGTTGTTGAGTGTGCCATACCAATGACAGAAAAGGAGGTAGGGGACATGTAGCTAATAGATTATCAATTGAGTACTGTCAACTTGGGAAGGCCTACCAGGAATCAACAGATGAATCTAATTGATGTGGTAGTTTCTACAACCAAGTCAAGAATGTTAAAGGATAAGCAGAAGAAAGATGAGACTAAGGCTCCATTGGATCAATTGCATTCATTTTTGAAAAGTGTCTCCTCTCCAAGATCACAACAAGTAACGGCTATTGAGACTCCAATTTTGTTCACCAAAAAGGAGGTAGATGATTTAGTACAGGTAAGAGGCAAAGAGGAGATGGTAGACAGATGGGTTGACAGGTTGAATCAGGAAGTAGGTGAAGTTTTGGTTGAGGGTTTTGAAGTTGACAAAGGCACATAAGAATTGATAAAAGAAATGCATCAATATATTGAAGCATTAGAGAAATAGGAAGAGGAGTATAAAGAGTATAGTCAAAAATTCGAGAAGGTTAGTACATTGCCTTTAACTACTCTTCTTGAACAGTCAATACTTGAGGAGGATAACAAAGACTTTGTGGGAGAAACCTCTCGTATACTCCGATTCAGGACAAATTTCTTGTGTAAACATAGGAATGAGGTCCAAGATGCTGTTAATAATCTTACTGAATAGTTTAAGGAGTTTGAGGTAGTTATTGCTATGATAGTTGATGTAAATGTATTAACAAAGGAAGGCATGCCTTTGAGTCAGATAAAAGAGAAGTGGGATGAAAGATTTAGAGGACTCATACAAAAAGGAGATGATGGAAAAGATTTGATGATAGATCGATTGATGGATGTCAAGGAAGAAATAAAAGCTACTAGAAGAGAGTTGATAAATATAAAAGATATGAGAGGGTTTGTTGTAGCAGAATTGGAGCAAATTAAATTTGAAGATAGCTGCGTTGATGGGACAGAAATAGATGTATTACAACAAGTCTTCGCCAGTTATGACGAGTTTATTGCAGACCCAGCTTCACATGCGTAAATCTCTTACATGCATGATTTTCTTCTTTTTTGCATGTTGTATGCAACACTGACAGTTTTGAAGTGCATGACACTTTTTCTCTTCTATTTCCTATTCTCCAATTTAACTGAATGTCTAATGTAAGAACTCAAGATCAAATTGATTTGAGTTTCCAAGAGAGTTTTTTTAGTTCCTAAAGGAGTGGATGACTTAAAATAGAAGTGGAGTTTGAATTTTTGTATATCTATAAATACCCTTTGGGCATCATATTGTAAGGGTCAGCTAATAGAGAATAGAATTGGCCTGCCTAATATTAGGAGATAGAATTTTGTAGTGATTACAGAGATACATTGTACTTCATCTTTATAGTTAATAGAATTACAGGTTTACGTAATATGGTGTTATAATTGAGTGTTTTTATTTGATAAGGGTGATAAGTTATAATCTATTTGAATGCTAGTGATTATGCTGAAGCATGAAAGTTTGTTATGTGATGAAAGTAATTAGAATAAACCAGATTTAAGGATTATCTTGTTAGATTATCATTGAATAGAATTTATTGAAGTTTGTTGATCTATAATATTGATGATGAATGAATGTTTGTTGTTTTAAAATCTTTGAAGTATTTGTGATGTGTAACTGTGAAGTTAATTAAGCACCTAAAATGTATGCAATGGTATAGATTATTCTATATATTGTGTCTTTTATGGTTTTCTTGATCTGATTGGAAAAAAATTCATTGTTGAAGATATATGTCCAGATGCTAGATAAGTTTTGTTCATTTTTACTGGTTTACCCTATGATCCATCTTTTTCTTTTGCTTGAAACCCCTTAAATTTACTTAAACAGTTTAGTAAAATGAGTCATTGCTTGCATTCTTTTGTTACCAACACAGGTCCCTTGAATATTACAGTTGCATGAACCGATTGAGTGACACCAGACAGTTGAGAACCAACTACCAGGACCTTGGGAGTTAGGCTACTATATGTTATCTTTCTTTTTCTGGAGGAATAGAGTAGAAATATTCTATTTTAACATTGTTTGTGTCATTTTCACCATCAACAACACTATTTCCTGTAAACTTTGGGCCAAGGCTTCTCCAATGGTTGTCCATGGGATAAGGATATATTTGAAATGTAGCCAAATCAAACTGTTTGGTCATGGTTGTGTATGGTGGAGGAGGTGGATTTTGATGATGTTAGTACTGGTACTATAGACATGGAAAATGTACAATTTGATCTGACACACTGGATATTGATTTACTAACACCATTTCATCCTGAATCATCTCCTTTGCTAGTCATTTAATCAAATAATCTTTATTTGATTAAATTCATCACTCTTCATCTCTTAATTAAATAAATCAACTTTATCTAATTAAGTCATCATCTCCTGTTAATTAAATAAATAAATTTTATTTGATTAATTATGTAAAACTCCTTTTAATTAAATAACTCATTTTATTTGATTAAATCCCTAAAGTCTTCTTATTAAATTGAATAAATTAAACCTTATTTAATTTAATCTAACATTATCCCCTTTAGTTAAATAAATCAAATCATTTATTTAATTAAATCTTTATTCTCAATTCTTGATTTAAATTAACTCATAAATTTAAGTCTAAATTGTCACATCTGCTAATTCTTCATTAAATTAATTAATCTTTGATTAATTTAATCCTAATCTATGTCACATCCTCTAGACAATGCAAGTTGCACAATAAATCAATTACTTTGATTTATCAATTCATCTATTTTCCCTCACATGGCATAAAAGGGGAATATTCCCTCAAATTTGAATTCAAAATTCAAATGGGCTTGGTCCTTCCAACAAGGCATTTAATGTCTCTTACATGTCCTTGTGCATTGATCCAAGTGACATTAACTCCATTTCTTTCATCCCCCCTAAACATGTCACTTCATCAAATTCAAAATTCAAACTTGCACATTGATCAAAATGTGGTCAACCTTCAACCATTCACATCTTGACAAGTGGCACTTGGCCATTGGATGTTGAATGATCCCACATTGCTTATTTTCACTCTCTCTTCCACTTTGGAAATCTATAAATGAGAGACTCTTCCTCTCATTCTATCATCCACAATTTGAGTAAACTTATTATACTCAAATCCATCTTCAAGCATAGTCATTCTTATCTTTTTCTATCAAGTTCTTAGCTAGGTTATGTAGGAATTCAACCAAAAAAGTGGATCAAATCACAAAGCTTACAAAGGAGTTGGGAAACGGCCAATTTCAGCACATCAATTGGCACCAACTGCCCCATGGGATCAAGATTTTGCTTAATTTAGATAGATTTAATTTGGTTTATTGCATTGTTCTTCGTTTCTCATTTCTATCTAAATTTTGTAAATGGATTTCATGGGGAATCTTGATTCTCACTTGCATTTGATCTAACATTATGCTTTTTTGCTATGTTGGTGCATTTGCAAGATTAGGGTTCACATTTTGGCGCTAGAGGGAGGGCTATTCAAGAATTTAATCACGTTTTTTCAAAAATTTTGCATTTTTTAACCTTTTTTTGTAGGTCACAAGAAACTGCGCCGCTTACCAGTACCGCAACGCCATATTGCGCCGCTTCCAGAGCTGTGGCTCCATGTTGCGCGACACTATATCAAACCGCGCAAACTTCCAAACTGCACCGCTTCTTCTTTTCCCGCCTACCATTTTTTAATTTTCTTAACTAAGCCACTTTCATCTCCACGCCCAGCACCGCGGTGCCATATTACACCACATTTCTTCCAAACTGTGCCGCTTTTGCTTTCCCGCCTCTGAAATTCAAAATTTCAAACATAACCGCGCCACAAACAGCGCCGCTTGACCATACTGCACCACTTTTATGGTCTTTGTGCCTATAGAACGCCACTCATAGTCAAACGTGCGGCACTCTATAGCGCCACTTTTGTCCAAACTGTGTCTCTTTTACAAACTACGCCGCACCTGCAAATTTCTAGTTTTTTAACTATTTTTTTGTGATGTAGGAAACATCGCGAGGTCATAACTTTTGACTCGGATGTGGGTTTTGGCTGATATTTTACAAGTGGTTTCTTTATGAGGTGGCATATGGATGGCCAACCTATCAAAGATAGGTTGGTGGCGATTTTGACACATTTTTGGGGCTTGAAACTTTCATCTTGGCCCTCAAAATGACATTTTAGTGTTTTTTCCTAGTTTTTTGAAAGTTGTTTTTGTAAATAACTCAAAACCCATGTTTACAATTTCATATGTTAGTTGTCAATTCATTCTATCTTAGTGTTATAAAGTTTTTGGGAAAAAATAGGACTCTCAAAGTCATGTATGCAAAATTGCCAAAAATGGAAAAAATCTAACAATTGTTGAAATCTGCCAAAAGAGGAAATTTCTTGATCAAAAGTGAAGGAAGAAAAACGAAGGCCAAGGTTTCTTTATGAATTTATCATATCATTATATCAAGTGTTTTTAAACACTTTGGGAGAACTTATAATCCCTTTCTAAGGAATTTGTTTACTTTCATGCTCTTAGGACACTAAAATTTCTTTTGGGCTCTAAAAAGAACAAACAAAATTTATTTTCCAAAGTTTGTGAAAGGCTAAAACGAACCTTAGGAACAACATACTAGATTTTGTTTAAAGGTTTAAGAATTGAACAAGGAAACTTTCACACTTCAAAGTTGGTGCTTTAAAAAGAACTCATTATTGCTTTGAGGGATTTAAAATGAGCATGTGCTTTTGTGCCTTGTAATCCTTTTAACAAAGTAATATCATCTAAAGGGTGTATGCACTTCTCTCGCGCCTCACGGCGATCTTGAGAATCAAAAGTCTTTTTGTGATATTAAGTTGTCAAAAGTATTACCTCCACACTTCATTTTTTGGGTTTAAAATTGAACAAAACACTTTGCGAGTGTGAGTAGACTTATGGCATGTGCTCTCCCTTTGTTTCTAAACAAAGGTTAATCGAACTACAAATAAGTATACTCGCTTTTGTTTATATTAGTGGGCCTGCCTTGTGGGAAAAAGTACTCACTCGAGGGAGCGACCCAACTGAGAACACGCTAAAGCCAAGTGACTTCCAACCGGTATATAAGTGTGGATTCTTCAAGAAAGTTCAAAAAATACGAGGATTATTCTGATGAGATGGACATAAATGGACTCTCGATGACATTGGATAATCCCCCATGAACGGAATGCCCGAATTAAAACCTCTTGTTTAGAAAAGGCCAAATCTAATCTATTTGTTGGTGCAAAAGGTCATGTCCTTTGAAGCCGCCCCACGTTATACATGCAGTTTTGTTGTAGAGATGAAAAGTATGCCATGGGAGATTCATGGGTATTGATGCTTGGCTGACCCAAGAAGTGTGTGCCATGGAGGGGAGCTAGTGTGGTCAAGCATCGAATCATCCACACAGAATATGCGTAGCTAGATCTATCCAAGTGGGAACCTAACAAATATTGTCTTTCCAACCTAGGGTTGTCCATGTTATTGAGACACCTTGCTTGGTTCTAAAACAATTGAAAAACAAACATCCACAAAGAGATCCAAATTTCAAACCCCTCGCAGAAAACAAATATCCTTTGACGAATTCAAGTGCTCTTGCTTGCCCTAGGGATTCCATCCTTAGAGGTTTCTAAGTGCTTGGATTTTATCATCATTTATTTTCACCAAGGTTAAACACTAGGAAACCTTTGCCTTGATTTCCTTGGTTTCCACATAATGCACTTTGTGGGATGAAAGAAAATTAGGATATTGGACATTTAGTTTGAAAAACATAATCAAGAAAGTGTTTGTGGTAAAAATAACTAAATCTAAGCAAGATAAACAGACAAATGAACCACGCATGTACTTTTTCTCTTTTGAGTCTTATGGTTTTCATGCAAACATTGGTCTTTTGGTTTGAATTACTCCTAGGGAAAAACATGTTCTTCACTACCTTGGTCTTGTAAACAAGTCCTCATAGGGTCATCTAGGATCAAAATCAACACTTCACCCCATCCAACATCTATCAAATCTCATCTGAACAACAACTCTTGGGAACTTCGAAACATCACTTATGCTAGAATTTTAGGGAAAATCAACATCATCTTGTTTGACTTAACGTACCTAGTCAAATTATCAATCTTCTTGAACAAATTTGCCTCTAGGATAACACAACTTCCTAAGGTCTACTAGTTCATGATCACTTTCATTGGCTTTTACACTTAACCAATTCATTCTCTTATGCAAGTTTTCCCTAGGATAACACAACTTCCTAGGGTTTACAAATTCAGCATCATCTTGTTTGGCTTAATGCACCTAGTCAAACTATCCTCAAAATCGAATCAAACCAAGTCCTAAAGAATAGCATTGATTTGAAGTTCTTAAAAGTTTAAACACCCATATCATTCACCCCTTTCATCCATCTCATCATTGTTCCTAAATGCCTCGGAGGTCAACAAGGTCAAAACATAAGAAAAACATGGAAAATCAACTTGATTCATACATCATGAGTCAACCAAACTA
Organism: Sequoiadendron giganteum; assembly: GCA_007115665.2. Lineage (NCBI taxonomy): Eukaryota > Viridiplantae > Streptophyta > Pinopsida > Cupressales > Cupressaceae > Sequoiadendron > Sequoiadendron giganteum. Next base: position 122,820,122 of record CM021102.1, read on the forward strand.
TCCAAGTCTCACAATTCCAATTGATTATCAAAAATCACATTTAGACATGGCATCACCATCTTGTCCAAACCTAAAAAGTATAACGGATGTGAGTATGCCCAATCTAAAGTTTGGAATACCTTTCCCAATGATAGATTTAAATCCAAGTCAAAATTTGTAGATCTATCAACCAAACACTCAATGCATGAGTTTTCCAAACAACATTATCCCACCAAATTCATACATGGAAAATACAAGTTTGTTGAACATGAACATTTCTAGTCCACACTTGGTGAACTTTGGGATAGATATGCTTGCAAATCCCCCTAATGTTGTTCAAAATCCTAGCAGTATATTAGCAACTCCATATGTTGATTCAAGTCAAGGTAACACCATGCAAAATCAAAGTTACCTAAATCAAGGCAATATGATTACCAACCACAACAATGCTCAATTTCAATATATCATGCCAAATCTAAACATCACACTGAATTAGAGCATTATCTAGAATCAACTTGTCCATGATCCCAAACAAACACCACAAGGATGCATTCCAAATCTACTTGCTAAACAATCAAGTCAGCCATATGAATAATGTCAAGGTCAAATCTTGTGAAACAAAATTGCTACACTCAAAATTCTCATCGATTCACAATAACAAATGACAACCATCGAAGCAACCCCAATGCTTAACACATCTACCATTTCTTAAGTGTCTCAAGGACCAAGAATCTCAATCACACCATTCACCACTCAAACCTTGGCAGTCAATGAGATCATTTTGCCCACCCCAACAATCAACACCATCCCCAACCCACCACCACCACCACCACCAAAACACAACATGACCAATTCATTCTCCATCATGTTGCAAGCCACTCAACAAGCTACCCACCAAAAGGCACTCCAAGCCCAACAAGCCGCACAAGTTGCACAAGCGACTCAAGTAGCCCAACACCATGCTCGATAGGCGCAAGCACAATTTCAGGCACTATTGCAAGGAATCCATGAAAAAGTAGCACAACAAGGAGCCCAACAAAAGGCTTTGTTGTCACAACAACAACAAGACTAACAACAAGCTTTGTTGGAACAACAAAAGCAAGACCAACAACAAGCATTGTTGGCACAACAAATGCAGGCATATCGGAAAACCTTACTCATGCAATAGAGCTCGCAATATATTCCCACCACAATTTTTGAAAACAATGATCAAGATCTATCCATCGATGAACACCTTGAAGATGTTTCCACCTCATCCGATGATCAAATCAACATACATCAAGAGTCATTTTTTAGTCATGATCAAGACCCCTCCTACAAAGATCTATTTCAAGGAGTGTTGATGTTATTTGATCCTATTGACATAAACCAAGATCCATCCACAAATGATCATGTTGACAATTTCTCTACATCACCTAACAAGTTAGAGGACATATCTCAAGAACTTATTCCATTGCAGGATCAACATCTTTCACCAAGATCTAGCAATGATCCTTTCCAAAACATATGGAAATCCTTTGACCTCATGACATTTGAGAAACTGCCTATGCCTAAGGAAGATATCCAAGAATCCTTTATAAGCAATCCATTCTTTGAAATTGACCCATGTCAAGAACTTGATCCAAAGCATGTCGAAAGCAATTCTGAAATCATTCAAGATCAAGAATTTACATCTCCAAGCTACTACAATGATATACTGGACACTCTCCTATCTATACAGGATGATCATATCCACATAGAACATACTCCTTCATCTACGCATGAGATTATTTCCTTGGATGGACACGTAGATGATCTTCATTCAGAACAAGATTCCTTTACTCCTAGCATTATTACACAAAAAGAGCAAGTTATTGATTCCTATAGTCAAACTGAGTTGTCAACATCAGGATCAGATATATCCCAAATTCAGATTGAGGACATCATGTACGAAGATATCCAATATTATCCACTCAAGGAAAAAGGTCAATTCTTCAAGCTCTTTTATTGCTTGGAGCCTTTGCTCATACTCTATTCTTGCTATTTCCACTTCTTGTCTTTCATGTTCCAATTGTGCATTTATCTCATCCTGAGCCATGTGTTCATGGTTTTTTTCAGATTCTACTTCATAGCCAAGTCCATCCCGATTCTCTTCAAGTAATGCCATTTTTTTATCATATTCATGTTGTCTTATTTTCCTTTCAACCTCAAATCCATCCATGAACTCCTCAACTTTCTTGGGTTCTGGTTGATAAAAGGGATTGTCTTTTCCTCAGGAGTGTGAGATTCTCTAGATGGGTTATTTTTAGTTGCTAGTGTAACATAAGAATTATGTGTCTCTAGAGGTGCTCTGGATGTTTTGTCTTTATTTGTTGGGCCCATGTCATCAGACACCTTCTTGCCCTCATCATTCTTTTGAGTCTATTTAATTTTGTGATTATTAGGATCCTCCTTATACAAAGATCTTCTGCCATGCATGTTGTGAGTGATTTTGATAGTCTGAACTCTAGGATGGTTCCTTTCTAATGTATATTTCACTTTATTAGTTTCAATGCACTTGTTCATTCAGAGTTGCCACTCACTTTCAAAAAGTGAGAATTTTTGTAATTCGTTGTTCCCAACGGAGTCTTCTATAGGATACTGAATCTATAATGAAGGTGTGGTTTTAGTTTAACACTCCCCAATAGAGTTTCCAAACTATTAGGACTCAAAAATGTAGGTTTAAATCACGAGAGGTTGCTAGGCTCTCACAATGTTTTTGGATAACGTACAAGTCCAAATAGTGAATTTGAACCTTCTTCTCTTTAGTATCTGCAAGACCTAGGTGGGTAGACCTATATACATGAAGTAGATTTGAACTATATATGACCTTTAAACAATTTATCCACAATGGCAATTGGGAGTGGAAAGATATAACCCTAATTAGGTATAAATTGTGTAAGCAATATGTTTGGTTAACAAATGTGGAATTCTAAAAAAATGATTAAATGAAACTAAGTGACTTAAAATGGGTGAGACCAGTGCCTTATTGGGTATATGGAGTTCAATGAAGACTTAGAAAATGTGACCTGTAATGGAAATAACTCAAACTGTTTGGCACACTGATATAAGTTTATAACTTGTATAAAAATGCAAATAAATGGTTGATAAAATCTACTTGAGATTGGATAAAAACCCTAATTATATGGTTTAACTTAATGATCCTATAGACACCTAAATTTGGACACTTCATTTGTCCAAATTTACCCCTTCTTCGTCTAAATATCCCCTTATTCACATTAATTAAGTAATAACACTATTATTTAATTAATACCTCTAAAGTTCCTCTAGTTCCTAAGGTATCTAGTTAAATAATTAAATACCTTACCCCTTTAATTCCCATTTCATGAAATGAATTAAATAAATATGACATTTATTTAATTCTTCACATGTCACATCACTTTCACTTAATCCTAACCGATCTCCTAATATATTCATTAGGGATGTGTACATGCCTAATCCTTGATTAAGATGTGTCACATCCTCCAAATTTTGCAAGTTGGCCTCTAATCTTTTTTAACCACTAATTATCTTCTAATTACTGATCAGTTAAGCCTAATCAATACCCTGGTCAACTCTCCCCATCCCCCAAGGAATTTTTAATTCATTTTTATTCATCCAAGGCTCCTCTCTTCCCCATGTGAATTTTTAATTCACTTTTATTACTCCAAGGAATCTTCTCTTCCCGATGCAAATTCTAGAACCTTTGACTTGTCACTTCACATGTGCCAAAGTCTTCTATAATCTTTGACTTGTCACATCACTCACATGTGGCAAGTTCCCACCTTTTTGGGAACCTTGTCTTATCCACTAGATTCTTCCAATCATGTGAATTTTTAATTCACTTTTATTCACCCAAGATTCTCCTCTTCCCTATGTGATCATTGAGAGGTCACATCATCCCTTTTCACAGGTACTTGTCCTTCCTCCACATCATATACCTTCCTTCCACCTCACTTCCACATGTTAAAATGTGAGGGCTTGTGAGTCTTCAACTTACCATAGCCCTCCATATTAGCCTTGTTAGTTTAATCTCAACCGTTGAGTTCTCTAGAGAATTCAAATTTCTCTATAAATAGCCCCTCCTTCCTCTCATTTTAGATAATGATGCTTGTGTTACAAAAATCTTGCTACTTTGTCATTTGAACATTTCTTGCCTTCACCATAGCATTTGAATCCACCATTATCACACCCTCATTCATCTTACATACCATCTTGCATCTTTAATCTCATTTTCCATCCAAGGAGCATACAAAGGACACAATATCAAAGGCCAACCAAGGAATTTGCAACACAAAGGTATAATCACTTATTGTTTTATTTCATTTTGTTTCCTCACTTGTCATTCCTTAGGCTAATCTTGAGGTGTATTCTTTGTGTTATTCCTTTAGTGCATTATTAGTTTTTTTTACATTCTTATAATAGGGAAAACATTTAAAGGTATCACAGATCCAATTAACACTTCCAAGTTACTATGACTAAATAAAAGGATTTAATATTTACTGGAAAAAACCAATCAACCATATCACATGAATATAGTAAATGTGCATCAATAAATTGCATATACACTTGATATATTAGTTTAAATAATAGAGAACCATTAAAATGGAGATAACCAAATAATTGAATAATTCTGAAAAATAGTTGATACCAAAATTAGGCAACAAAATCAAACATCTTGATTGACTTCTTCATAATTTATACATGCATCATGGTCATCACAACATAAAAATTATAAAAACTTACTCTCCTCTAATTGTTCTAACCTCTAAGCCTTATTCAATCTTGAACTCATGCATTTACATCTTCAGAAATTTCTCCCACGCCTTTCAGTTTCTGTCTATTCACATTCTCATGAAAAGCCAAAATTCATGTCGCTTCAGAACAAAACACAACTAAAAAAAAATGAGAACAACCGATGTGGCAGCAACAACTACTTTACCATGTTACTGTTGAGAAATTATGTCTCAACTTCTAGCTTGAAGTCCTCATTTTCATGCCTTGGTGATTTTGTGTTGTTTGCAAAGTTCTGGCGGAGGCGGAACCAGGATGGAACTTGGCATTGTTCTGTTTGCCTAAGTTCTGTGTCTCTGACGGAGGCGGAACCAGGATGGAACTTGGAATTGTTCTATTTGCCTAAGTTCTTGGTTTCTATTCTCGTTCTGACTCCGCTTCCTCTTGTCTCTTTCTTCTCGCTTCGTTTCACAGGTTCTAGCGGAGATGGAACCAGTTTTGGAAGTTGGCAATGTCCGTTTTCCAGGTTCCTATTTTGGTTTCTATTCCAACTCCGGGTCTGACTCCTGCTTTTGTGATCTGGTTCTTCTTGATGTTTGGATTCTCCTTAAGGTATTTTCCTTCGCTTTGTACTGGTTCTGGATTGTTGTTTCTTGTAGTTGGTGGAGGCAGAACTAGAACCGGATTGGTTCCTAATCTTGGACTTTTGGTAAAGTCCTATTTTTGTTCTTGTTCTATCCCCGACTCCGTCTCTGGTCTTTTGTGTTCCCGTCTTGGTTTGACCCTGGGTTGAATTTACCCGGTCAGAACTATTTCCTATGAGTTCCCCTTTGTTGTGTGCGGACGCAAAACCGAAATGGTTCCTGAACCTAAAATTTTGGTAGGGTTATGTTTCAACTCCAGTTCCGTCTCCAACTCTGACTTTGAATTCGGCAGTGTGTATTTTTGGTGGAGTCCTGTTTCGACTCTGGCTCCAACAGTGTTAGAAATGACTTGAAGTCTTAGTCGCGCCCGATGTCTATTTGACCGTTTTGGTTGCTTTATCAGCTGTGATTGCTGATGGGTCTTGGACACGTGGCACCTAGTTGAATAGTGATTGGACGGATACCAAGATAGTTATTGTGGCAGTTACATTTTTCAACGAAGGGTGGCAAGCTCAACCATTTTGAGTAATGGCTTTGAATGCAAATTTGGCTTGTTACAGGAGATCTGTCAGATCTGACCAGATGCGTGATTTGAGGATGGACTTCAATGTTGTGTAGGACTCTTCTGAGTCGGTTACATATGGATGAGAGATGTGTTATTTCTCATAAGTCAGACAAGTCAAGAGTTGAGTCATAAGTTACAGAGCAAGTTTGAAGTCTTGAGCTGAAGAACAGAAGGACGTGAGTTCTTGCGGAGGGTTTTGAACTGTATGTTGTAAAAACATTGTAACGGTGAATCTGAAACTCTCTGGGTGATTGTGAGCTGAACAAAGAAGTCTGGATATTGTATGTAATCAATTCATTACTGTAATACAATAGATTTGAATTTGTGTGGTGGGTTTTTTACCTGAAAAGTTTTTCCCATGTAAATACTGTGTCATCTTTGTTTGCTTATCTTTCTGGTTTCTCATTGCCATGGTTGTATGCATCTCTATAAGTTTTAGAAACTATTAGTTTTTCATTTTTGCTTCTCTCCCCTACTATAAAGGTGTTAAGGGAATGTATTCCACACTAATGGGTCAGTAGATCCGCATTCTTTTCCCTTCAAAGTGGTATCAAAGCTTGGACAGTTCGTGTTATCCTTGTTAGGGAAAATTAGTTTTTTGCACTAATATTGTTTTAGTGGGAGACTTGCATTGTTAAACTTATTTCTGTTGTGAGATGGCGAGTACATCCGGTAGAATAGATATTGAGAAGTTTAATGGTAGCACCTTTGAGTTATGGAAACTCAAGATAGAAGACTTGCTTGTGGATAGAGACCTCTAGATTGCAATGTCTGGAACTAAGCCAAAAACTACGACCCAAGAATCTTGGGATCTTGCTGATAGAAAAGCAAGAGGATTGATAAGACTGAGTCTAGCCGATTCTATGCTCCTGAATGTTCATGAGGAAACATCTGCAACTACTTTATGGAAGAAGCTTGGTGATATTTACCAAGGAAAGTCCCTAGTAAATAAGTTGTTCCTGAGAAAGAAGTTGTACTCCTTGAAAATGGATGAAGGTGCATCTATTGCAAACCACTTGAACTCATTTAATATGAGTATTACTCAGCTAGCATCTGTAGGTGTAAAGATCGAGGAGGAGGATCGTTGCATGCTCCTATTGTGTTTGTTACCTAACAGCTGGGATCATCTTCTGATGGCTATTGGAAGCACAACCATTGCTTTCAAGACTGATGATGTGGTTGCTTTGCTTCTGTCTGAAGAAATGCGAAGGAAATCTTCTGAGATGGCCAAAGATGCTCTTTCTGTTCGTGGTAGAACAAAGGAGAAAGGCAAGAAGAAAGACAACAAGTCGAAATCCAAGTCTAAAGGGAGATCAAAGTCTCTTGTTAAAAATTTCAAGGTAAAGTGTTGGAACTATGGGAAACTAGGTCATATCAGGAAGGACTGCGAGGAGAAGAAGAAGAAGAATGCTTCTGACAATGAATCTTCTCAAAATGATGCAGATTCCTTGACAACTCAGGCATCAAATGATGTTTGGTTAGTTGATTCAGGTGCCTCTTTTCACATGACATCCAATAGAGATTGGTTCTCAAAGTATGAGAAGTATGATGGTGGAAAGGTATACTTGGAAAGTGATTCAACGTTGGAGATTGTTGGTAGAGGAAGGGTTAGAATTCAGTTTCCTGATAGGAGAGTCAAAGGAATTGGTGGTGTTCTTCACATCCCAGGTTTGGCTCAAAATCTTCTTTATGTTAGTAAGTTAAATGATACTAGTGTAGAAGTTTCTTTTTCTAGTAAAGGATGTAAAATAGCTAGAGGTGCAATGGTGTTAGCAAAGGGTGTTCGTATTGGCACTCTGTACAAGCTAGATGCACGACCTATTATTTGTAATAGTGCCTCTGTAAAGTCATGTAATTCTACACCTATAGAGAAAGATGAAGACTCTTCACTATCTGCAAATGCTTTGGAGGGAAAACTCCCAACAGAGAAGACTATGTTATGGCATCATAGACTTGGTCACATAGGTGAGAAAGGTTTAAAAACCTTGAAGAACAAAAACCTTATAGAAGGGCTTGATGATTGTAACCTTGAGTTTGATTTCTGTGAACATTGCATCTATGGAAAGCAACACCGTGTTTCTTTCTCCTCCAGTCCTCACAAATCTTCTAGTATACTGGATTATGTTCATTTTGATGTGTTTGGTCTAGTTAATGTTCCTTCGTTATCAAAGTCTAGATATTATGTTTCTTTTATTGATGACTGTTCGAGAAGGGAATTTGTATACTGTCTTAAAAGTAAATCAGAAGTGTTCAGTCGATTTAAAGAGTTTAAATCTTTGGTAGAAAATCAGATTGGAAGGAAAATAAAGTGTTTAAGGACAAACAATGGAGGTGAGTTTTGTTCTGCAGATTTTGAAAGGTACTGCACTGATCATGGAATTAAAAGGCATAAGACAACCCCCTACACTCCACAACAAAATGGAGTTGCTGAAAGGTTGAACAGGACACTAATGGAAAAGGCAAGGAGTATGCTAAGTGGTGCTAGTCTAGAGTAGAAGTTCTGGGCTGAGGCTATTGCTACAGAATGTTATTTGATTAATAGATCTCCTTGTTCAACGCTTGTTGATAAGACACCTTTGGAAGCATGGTTAGGTAAGAAACCCTCATTAAGGCATGTTCGGGTATTTGGCTACGAGGCATATGTTCATGTGCCAAATGAAAAGAGATCAAAGTTGGATAACAAGGCTATGAAATGTATTCTCATCGGCTATGGAGTTGGTGTGAAAGGATACAAGCTTTGGAACCCTATTACTAAGAAGGTTTTGTATAGCAGAAGCATGATATTTCATGAGCTGAAACCTCTAGTAAGTGATCAATAGTTTGAGACAAATTAGAGTGACAAGAAGAAGGATGCAGTTGAGATTCCACAAACTCTAGAAAGGGAAGAGATGCATGGTGTACCTGAGATTGAGGAGAGCTCAAGCAGCTCTAGAAGTTCTGATGATGAAGAACAACCTTAGCCTCTAAGGAGATCTATACAAGAAAGAAGGCAACCAGAAAGGTATGGTTTCTCTATGTTAGATTCAAATTGTGCTTATGCCTTAACTACCAACACTGATGAGCCTAGGACTGTGAAAGAAGCAATCAACATGGCTGATTGAAAGTCTTGGCTGGAACCCATGAATGAGGAGATGGATTCCTTGAAAAAGAATGATACCTGGAAGTTGGTACCACTACCTAAAGGGAAAAAGCCTGTTGGCTGCAAGTGGATATTCAAAAGGAAGACAGGTCTTGATGGCAGTGTGGAGAAGTATAAGGCACGACTGGTTGTAAAGGGATTTTCCCAAGTTGACAGAATTGATTATGGAGAGATCTTTTCCCCTGTAGCAAAGCTAACATCCATCAGATTTTTGTTGTCATTAGCAACTATATATGACTTTGAAATTAAGTAGATGGATGTGAAGAAAACATTTCTCCATGGTGAGTTGGAAGAAGAAATCTTGATGTCCCAGCCTGAGCATTTTGTTGAAAGAGGTAAACAAAATCTGGTTTGCAAGTTAAATAAATCTCTCTATGGTCTAAAGTAATCTCTTAGAATGCGGCACCAGAAATTTGACACTTTTGTGTTGTCAATTGGGTTTGTGAGATCAAAATCTGATCATTGCATCTATTATAAATGTGAGAATGATTGTGTGCTTATTATTACTCTATACATGGATGACATGTTATTCATTGGTAATAGCAAGGCTATGATTTTTGACCTTAAAACTCAGTTGTCTGCTAAGTTCGAAATGAAAGATCTTGGAGCAGCAAGGTACATTCTTCGGATGGAGAAAACCAGGGATAGAACAAGCAAAAAGCTTTGGCTCAGTTAGAGTAAGTATGTGAAAAACATTCTAGAGAGGTTCAACATAACTGATTGCAAGCAACTAGTTGTTCCAATCATGCAAGGATTGAAACTATCTGCTGAAGACTATCCAAAGTCTGCTACTGAGATGGAGGGCATGACCAGTGTGCCTTATGCAAGTGCAGTAGGCAGTTTGATGTATGCTATGGTTTGCACAAGACCAAACATTTCCCAAGCAGTGGGAGTTCTAAGCCGTTTCATGGAAAAACTAGGGAGATCACATTGGGATGTTGTAAAGAGAGTGTTCAGGCATTTGAAGGGTACTTCAGATTATGCTTTGTGTTACCATGGCAATATGGTTGCATTACAAAGGGCTCTTTGGATTCAGGGATATGTTGACACTAATTGGGCAGGGGACATTGATAGTAGAAGATCCACCAATGGATACACTTTCATGCTTAATGGTGGAGCAAGCGACAAGCTGTAGTTGCTTTATCCATGATAGAGGTAGAGTACATGGTAGTAACTCATGCTTGCAAGGAGGCAGTGTGGTTGACGTGTTTGTGTTCAGACATTGGATTTAATGTTGAGCAGATTTCAATCTGTTGTGACAGTCAAAGTGTCATTTGTTTGGCAAAGAATCTGACCTTCCATACTAGGACCAAGCACATAGATGTGCAATATCACTTCATAAGGGATATGGTTTAATATGGCAAGGTCAGTATGGATAAGGTTGACACCTTGAAGAATGTTGTAGATGCCTTGACAAAGCTGGTTAGCACAGACAAGTTTAGATGGTCCACATAATCGATGGGCCTTGGGGCCTATGATAGATAGTAAGGTTTGATGTTTTGAGGAAGCTGGAAGTGTTCACCAAGTGGGAGATTGTTGAGAAATTATGTCTCAACTTCTAGCTTGAAGTCCTCATTTTTATGCCTTGGTGATATTGTGTTGTTTGCAAAGTTCTGGCGGAGGTGGAACCAGGATGGAACTTAGCATTGTTCTGTTTGCCTAAGTTTCGCATCTCTAGCGGAGGCAGAACTAGGATGGAACTTGGCATTGTGTTGTTTTCCTAAGTTCTAGGTTTATGTTCTCATTCTGACTCTGCTTCCTACCATCTATTTCTTCTCGCTTCGTTTCGCAGGTTCTAGCAGAGGCGGAACCAGTTTTGGAAATTGGCAATGTCCGTTTGCCAGGTTCCTATTTCGGTTTTTGTTCTGACTCTGAGTCTGACTCTTGCTTTTGTAATCTGGTTCTTCTAGATGTTTGGATTCTCCTCGGGGTGTTTTCCTTTGCCTTGTCCTAGTTTTGGATTGTTGTTTCTTGTAGTTGGCAAAGGCAGAACCGGAACTGGATTGGTTCCTAATCTTGTACTTTTGGTAAAGTCCTATTTCTGTTCCTATTTTGTCCTCGACTCCATCTCTGATCTTTTGTGTTCCTATCTAGGTTTGACCCCGGGTTGACTTTACCCAATCAGAACTATTTTTGATGAGTTCCCCTTTGCCATGGGAGGACGCAGAACCGAAATGGTTCCTGAACCTAAAATTTTGGTAGGGTCATGTTTCAACTCCAGTTTCGTCTCCGACTCCGACTCCGACTCTGGCAGTGTGTATTTTCAGTGGAGTCTTGTTTCGACTCCTGTTTCGACTCCAGCTTTGGTAGTGTTAGAAATGACTTGAAGTCTTGGTCGCGCCCGATGTCTATTTGACCATTTTGGTTGCTTTGTTAGCTGTGATTGCAGATGGATCTTAGACACATGGCACCTGGTTGAATAGTGATTGGACAGATACCAAGATAGTTATTGTGGTAATTGCATTTTTCAACGAAGGGTGGTGAGCTCAACCATTTTGAGTAATGGCTTTGAATGCAAAGTCGGCTTGTTGCAGGAGATCTATCAGATCCGACCAGATGCGTGATTTAAGGATGGACTTCAATGTTGTGTAGGACTCTTCTGATTTGGTTACATATGGATGAGATATGTGTTATTTCTCATAAGTTAGACAAGTCAAGAGTTGAGTCGTAAGTTGCAGAGCAAGTTTGAAGTCGCGAGCTGAAGAACAGAAGGATGTGAGTTCTTGAGGAGGGTTTTGAACTATATGTTGTAAAAACATTGTAACAATGAATCTGAAACTCTCTAGGTGATTGTGAGCTGAACAAAGAAGTCTGGATATTGTATGTAATCGATTCATTATTGTAATATAATAGATTTGACTTTGTGTAGTGTGTTTTTTACCTGAAAGGGTTTTCCCACGTAAATACTGTGTCATCTTTGTTTGCTTATCTTTTTGGTTTCTCATTGCCATGGTTGTATGCATCTCTATAAGTTTTAGAAACTGTTAGTTTTTCATTTTTGCTTCTCTCCCCTGTTGTAAAGGTGTTAAGGGAATGTATTCCGCACTGTTGGGTTAGTAGATCCGTATTCTTTTCCCTTCAGTTACTGCATGCCTTCATTTCCATTGTTGTGGTACTGTGGTGGCCTTCCTGTGCTTTGTACTCCTTGCCACTCTATTGCGGTTACCATTATGACCCTTCATAGTATGGAAGTATCTCCCCAGCATTTCTCTCTACCGCCCTACCACGCACTACAATTTTGCTTCCTACAGTATAGTAGGGACCTGGCTTGACCATCACCTCCACCACTCTACTGTGGTATCTTTTTCATTCTACTCCTCCTATTCATACCACTCTATGGCAAGATAGCATTTCTCTCCACATGATATAGCAGTTTCTAGATGCTTTGTTCTTTCTACTTCCCTATCGTGGTCTACCTTTCACCTCCCCACGGTACCATGGTGGCTTATATTGACTGCCATCTTCACTATCTACCACCCTACTATGGGCTATTTTTTGACCCTCCATGGTATGGTAGTTATCTTCTTGTACACTACGCAACTGTAGGCTTTGCTCCAAATCCTTGCGGTGTAGCAGTAAGGGTGTAATATAGCTGCTCTTAACCACTATACCATGAGCTATTTTCTAAGAGGCTGCGGTAAAGAAATATAAGGTGAAAGCTACATAAGGTGAACAATATGGCAGCGGTATGGCAGTAAAAAACATTTTTAGCATTATGGATGGGGGTAAAATGATTTCTCATGAAAAAGATAGGAAAATAATGGGTTCAAATGGGTAAAAACCTTTATAAATTTTATGAAAATTCTAGTTCTAACGCCATGGAGATTCTTCACAACAAAAATAGATGAATCAAAATTAGCACCAAGAATAACCTTTTGTAGTTCTTCCAAAGCTCTATGAATATTTATCGTTTCATGCTCATGTTCAAGCTCACTTCCTTCTACAACTTCTTGCTTAATAACACTCTTCCTTTTCTTCCTTGTTCTAGTCATGCTACTAGAGGTACCTTCTATATTAAGATTCTTAGGGCTTTCTAAAATAATTTTAGCATAATTATCAATTTCAACCTCTGACACTTCATAATCCAATTCAGATATCCAAACTAACCTTGATTCAACAGTTTCCATGTGGCAAAAATCTATAGACACAAGAAAATTTATGCTTTTGGAGTACCTTTCAACAACACTTATTGGAATCCTAGATCTTTTATTCATCCTCATATGAAATGTTTCAAAGAATGTAGCAAAGGCAGTCCCTTGTACATCCAAACTACCAAGATTTATCATGAAGTTCCTATTTTGATGGACAATAGGCACTAAATTTGACCATTCTATCCTTCCTATTCTTGGCAACTCTCTCAAAAAGTATAAAAAAAAAATAGACAACTAGATTGTCATACCATAATGTATTCTTCTTACTCTTCTTGACTTTAAATTTTTCAAAAGATGTATATGAAGTAATTCACACAAGTCATAATCCATACCTCTTTTAACCATATCAACAACAGTATCTATTGTAGCAGTAGAAACTATAAGGGGGTATGTGCAGGATCATAATGGGCTAAAAAATGGCAATGGGAAAAATATTACGTTTTGAATCGACTCAAAAATGGGGAAATGCCGAGTTGACTTTTTTTAGGCCTTGGTGTAAGTACATTGCTCCAAAGCAATGCCCAAACCTATATTTTACAAATTAGATATTCGATTTGAGTTGTGTATATAAATAAAAAACAATGGCCTTTTCAAGTCATTTCAGACATTTTGAATGTGGGCGCACAGGGAGAAGTTGATATCAGATATTTGTTTTCACCAGATATCCGATTTGAAAGGTAATTTTTTGGTTTTTTTAATGTTTTAATCAATTTTTCAATTATATTTTTATAATTTTAAGAAGTTCTTATGAATTTATTTTCAAAAGTAGGGTTTTTTATTGATTTTTAATAAAAGCTAGAGTTTATAATGAATTTTTATTTAAAATTAATGTTCTAGTGTTATTTTTATCAATAACTAGAGTTTGTTGTGAATTTTTGTGAAAAAGTAGGGGTTTTTTTGGATTTTTATTAAAAACTAGGGCTTTTTTACAATAATGTCATTTATATTGTGTAATTTCAATTAGATTAATTAGTTTTAAACTTTAATCAGGTATTATGGCTAAGAATGAAAATGCACAAATCTCAAACGCTCCACCACCTCTGCAACCACCAATTCAAGACTTAATTAGTGAAAAATTGGTGCAATTGAGGGGCATTTGTGAAGTTTATAAGACAATCCCTCAATTATCTAAGATGACAAACACATTGAAGGAAATAATTAGAAATATAATTAAAAATATAGAAACCCTATCCACCCAACATAATGCCTTTCATTCATGGTGAAAAGAGATGAGGGAATATTATGCATGTGGATTGTCTTACGATGATGTGAAAGAACTCCAAATAACCAAAGCCCAAATAGCCTCTTTATTCGTTAACCCCTACACCAATTTTCCGGTTAATGTTAATAAACCAAAACTTTCCATAAAATGGTGCAGGAATAGGGACATTTTAGATAACTTTTGGGATCATTGGTGTATGGTTTTTGATAAACCACCGAACAATAATTCTGATATACCATTTTACTATATTAAAAAACTATATGTTGAGTTTGTGTTAGGGCATCATGTCAATTACTTTGACATTAAAACCTTCCAGGGTTTCGGTGGAGGTATGCCCCAAGATAGACCAGGGGTAGTTAGAGTAGTCCCATGCCCATATGGTCCCCCTCCTCCCCTTCCTCCACCACCTCTAGTATATCATCCAGAGATTATCCAAGATGCAGCCAAATAGACTATTCAGGCTATTCACTCTTTCAGTGGTAATTTGGGTTTGCATGCTTCTATAGTATCTCAACCACATTCTGGTGATGTCGGCAAAGGCTTGAGTGCTCCTAAATCATCCTCCTCAGGTCCACATATTTTTCTACCACATACTTGCACTATGTGCCACCAGATATTGTTGGGTCCTCTTATACAGTCCGCTGAGCATCCCTTGGACACTTCTAATTATGACCTGCATGATGTGGACATTATAGATCAATCGCAGAGGAGTGGAGCACACCCTATAGAGTCCTCTCCTATTAGAGAGGGGGACATTGGAATAGTGACATAGGTAAGATTTAAGTTGTAAATTCATAACTTGCATTTTTTTTTAAATGAATATTAATAAGAGATAGTATCAAGTACTAATATTTATTTAAAAGGTCTATTTAATAGTTGATGTCTAAGGAGGAGCTCACACGGGTGACTAATAGCACCCTTAGGGCCATTTCATTTGGCCTTGACACACACACAGTATATATTTTTGTGCTCACTCGTTTACATTTTTTATTATATACTTGCTTGTCATTTGAATTGTCATTAATGAAATTATATAATAACTTATATGTTTATTTTATTTTCCTCTTTTAGGAAATTCCTAGTGCGAGTGAGGTGTAGACTTGTCTAGACTATGGAGGTGTAAAGTTAGATAAGGGGAAGGTAATTGAACTAAAATTGGATTGAATTAAGATTTTTAAGATTTTATATCTATTATACATACATTGACATAGATTGGTAGTTTCATATGTACTTGTCATATTTATGTATAGGTGATTATGAGCTATACATCATTGTTGACAAGTGACACAACACCTAAAGGAGTAGGTATTGGAACACCTCAAGGAGTAGGTGTTGAAACACCTCAAGGAGGAGGTGTCAAAACATCTGAAGGAGATAAAGAGAAAGATCAACCTAGAGAGGTATGTGTTTATTTTATTTTGTGTTTCGTAAATATGTTCCTATTACCAATAATCATATGCTAACTTGGATCAATTTTATGTTTTTATTCACATATATAGATTGTCATTTCAAAAGTTGGTTTGGTATATTCTAGGACTTCTGACCCTTTGAAGACATGTATATTTCAGGTAATCAAGATTTCAATTTTAGAGTTCAAATAAAATTCAATGTATATTGATTTTGATGTTATTATTCAATTTTAAATTATATAGTATAACTAATCTCAATTTTGGTTTGAATTTTTCTTGTGCAACTACCTTTAGAACCAATGAGTGCTTCAAAGAGGCTCCATTTTGATGATCCACCAGTAGTTTAGGATGAGATAGACATTTTGGCATGTAAATTTTGAATAGATATTGATATGGCATATGCCACATTTTGTAAAAATTTCTTTGAGTTGGCATCGATGCCATTTTTGTATATGGACATACACTTGATTATTGGATAATTTGATATATAGAAGTTGACAATTAAAATTTAATTTTTTCGTGTGCATGATTAAACTATTTGAAAATTTGATCTTGAGCAATGGTTAAATATCAATGTACAATAACATAAAAATGAATGGCTATATTATGTAGTTTATATTTATATCGCTGATTACATTGCATTGCACATCTTTCAAACTCAAATAATTACTTCGAATTGCATAACTAACAACTAGATGTTGGTAGATGAAATTTTTTCAATTAAAATATAGTTTTTACAAAGTCAACCTAAGTAGTTATACAATTACTTCACATTGCATAACTAAAAACTAGGAGCAACTATCAATTGCATTTGCTTGTCATGGAATTCTATGAGACCACATTTCTTTGAGGATTTTTTTTTAAATAGTCCACTACCTTGTCTATGCTACCACATTTTTCATATATGTCTACCAAAGATTTTTATCAAACAGTTCACTGGCTTGTTGGTAGGGCTTATTGGAACTTGTATGCTCTGACCTCACTCAATCTTGAAACCACTTCATTCCCTCTTATTTTTGTCTACTTAAACTTAAAACATCATTGTATCATGCTGCCCCATATTTTGGCTTACACTTTCTTTTTAAAATCACCAATTTTCCCTTGTTTTTGCCCCTTCCAACTAGGGTTTCACACTTTTACTCTTGTTGGGTTACTCTTAATCACTCATCCCTCTTAAAAACCATTAAATAGACTTGTTCCAATAGTTTCCAACAAGTTCCAACCTATCTTCATTCAACTTCTCAAAAAATCACTCTCTAGCCTTATTCAAAAGGCAGAAAAATCTATGTTTCTTAATAGGGAAGCACTCTCAGACCACTCTAATCCCTTTATCACCCCTAAAAAATTATTCCTACACCTACCCCTATCTAATTCATGCCCATTCCTCTGAGGTACAACCTATACAAAAGGAGGAATGGATTTGTCAATTCATGAAATCTTACACTTTTTAGGTGCTCTTGCACCATACTCCCCAGGTACAAAAGATTCATGCCCCATAAATCACTCCATAGGTCTACTCCTATCTTCTTCACAATCCCTTCAAACCCACTCCAAGTCACTTGCATGGAAATCTTCATCTGAGGGATTTTGTACCCTTCATGCTTTGCGTTGTCTTGGTCTTTCCATGCTTGATCCTTCTCAAATGGATCTTCTTGTTGCTATTTGTCTTCATTGACACCTGTAAATGGTGTTTCCCAAGATTTAACACTTGCACACAAAAATTCAGTACACAAAGCTAAACATCCATACAGTAGTATCTCTATTTCATGCTCTTCCATAACCTTTTGCTAACTAGACATGTATCTCTACCGTTCAACTCTTCTCTTCACAATATTTCTTAGGTTATTTATGGTTAGAACCATCCACATAGTAGCATACATCTTCCACACAATGAAATATGACAACGAAGTACAATCCCCTATCCTAACACCATATTCCTCAAACTCTTCTTCTCTAGCCTTCACTAGGCCACTCACCATCAACTCTTCCTCTCTAGTTTCCCACCTAATCTACTATTTGCAAGATTACACATTTGAAGGTTGATAAGCTGAGAGGTTAGGTGTGATCTATTTATGCTAAATAATGTCAATCAATACCATTTAAGGTGTATTAAGTTTAAGTTTTGAGTCGAGGGGTCCAATATGCCAAAAATCCATTCTTGCTTCAAAATTGTCAAAATTTCCATGTAGTCTTTTGAAGGAAAATTATTAAAATTTTAAAGGGAAGTGCAAGATAAGAGTCTAGAATTTTTGGTAGGGTTGAAATAAATGTGTTTGACTAGTTTTTCACAAGAAGCTATGGTCTCATGGCTTTTTTCGCACAAAAATCAGCATTGGAGTTCAGTTGGAGGCTGAAAACTACTTGTAAGGGCATCAACAAATCTTGTTTTACAACTCATATGACCAAACCGGTTGTTCCATCATGTCCGAATGGGTACATTTAGGTTAGGTATGGTTCACTTTAACACCCAAACAGGCCAAAGCAGTCTGAGCTATGTTCAATTGGTGAAATCCCTTGAGTCCAAAGAATAAAAGGGCAACAATCTTTGACGGACTGTTACTCAAAAACCGTGATGCTTATAGACTCTCCATCTAAGGCTATGGGACTGTTTTGGGACCATATAAAATAATCTCTCTTGGTTTTTGGCTATCTCGGAGGCATTTTCCCATGGTGATGATTTTTCAGTTAAGGGAAAAGTTATCAAATGCAAGTAGTGTAAAGTTTCAAAGTGATGCAACTTTCATTCGCCAACTCATACAGCCAAATAGACTATTCCAACACATCTAGATGCATACATTTACACTAGTTTTGGTCCTCTTTTGCACACAAACATGCCAAATCACTCTGAGGTACATTGGACTAGCGATTTCCCTTAAGAGTCCAAAGTGCTAAAAGACAACAATCTTTGAAGGGCTATTTATCATAAAACTTGATGCTTATAGAGTCCCTGTATAAGTCTATGGGATTGTGTTGGGACCATCTACAATAACCTCTCTTGGTTTTTTTCTATCTTAGAGGCGTTTTCCCCTGGTGATGAGTTTTCAGTTGAGGGAAAAGTTGTCGAATGCAAGCAATGTAAAGTTGCAAAGTGGTGCAACTTTCATTATCTAACTCATACAACCAAATGAACTATTCCAACACATCTAGATGGGTACGTTTATGCTAGGAGTGGTCCTCTTTTGCACCCAAATATGCTGAATCACTTCAAGCTACATTAGACTGATGATTTCCCTTAAGAGTCCAAAGTGCTAAAAGGTCATACCATCTATTGTACGATCTGTAGCTAGATGGTATGGCCATAGTAGATGTTATTAGGATTGTATAAAGTGAATATGTGGGTTTAAAGAGCTGGAAAGGTCTATAGTTGAATTGGCAAGTTTCCATGCATAGAAAAAATGAGTGAAATTAGGTGAAAAATGGTGGTTATAACACGCTAATGTCAATGAAATGTGGGAGTATCAAGATTTAAGGTTGGATCAAGCTTCTCCAAGTCCTAATAGATGTTTTTGATGAGTTTATAGGGTCTGAAAAGGTTTGGGGAGTGAAGTTGCACCCGATTTTGGTTTTGATGATCAAATTGGAGTTTAAATCATCTTTAATTATAATTGTGTTGTTTAAAGCCACCTAGCTCTTGCATCAAAAAATTCTAACCCAATCAACTTGAACATCATGCACACCCAAATACCTTGTTTCCACTTTTCTAGATCAAAGAATCAATTACATGGGAAATGACCTTCACATGAACTTTTTACATTTTTGTTTTTGGAAAAACTGGCAAGCCACTGCAATTTATTATAGATAAATAGGAGATAGTACAAAACTTGGTTCAAACGAGAATACCAACAAGAAAGAACCAAGAAGAAAACATTCGATTGTAGCTTGATTAAGTACAAAAAGCTCCTTTCATTTTAAACATACCCTTTATACAAAGCTAGACATTTGACCCATATTTCATAAAACATCACTGGATATAGATTATGCCTATACACAATTATGACCTTTTTACATTTTTTCACATTTCAAAATTCAAATTTTACTAAATTTTCCTATTGGAGGCATTCATAGCACAGTCCTCCACAAGAGTAGTATGCTAAAATTCTGGAGTGACAAACACTTGTACAAACCATCAAGGTAGTAGTTAAACTACATACAATAGAAAAGACGCTTAGAATAACCAATCTATATTATTGTAATCTATCGCATACCTCTTTGAAAAGATCAGAGTTGTCTATTGTTGTAGCAGGTCCATGTTCAATCGTGTCAGGAATATCATAAAAGTATTCAAATGATAAATCTATATTGTCAGAACATAAAAGAAAAAGACTAAAAAAACTATATTAATCTAAACAACTTGAATGATGATGAATTGGTAATGCAAACTATAAAATATGCTTAGAATAACCAATCTATATTATTCTAAATGACCTAATTGATATAATAGTGCCAATCAAAAAAGATTCTTTACACCTCCTAAATTGTTGATCCAACCACTAAGACCTATGACTATGCCTTGCATACTTGTAGAAAATAATATCCTTAAAATCTGAAATAAAATCAGCAACACTGCATTCTTTTGTAACCAACTTGCATCTAGAACCTTCACCTCCACTCTGCAAAGTATATTTGACTATCGCATATCTCTTTTTCTCAACAAGATTTTTTCCAAATTCATGTTCGGAACCCTCATGAAAACATTAAACAAACTTTGACAAGACACCAAATTGTGAGAACTTCGCATTTAAACAATCATTTCTATAGAAAAAGTAACCATCATCTTTAGAACATAAAAATAGATCTAGCAAGTCCCTTAATGATTTCAAAAGATGCATTGCACCATACTCCTACAACATTTGATTAGTATGCAAAGTAGAATGGATATAGCATAATATTTCATGGTACATTGAAAACTTCACATGGTATTTGCAACAACAATTATTACAAATCTTAAGAGGCACACAATAAAATGGCTTCAAATGTTCAAAAGTCCTTTGCGATATTTCCATATTTGGATGTGTTTCAATAAATTTGTTGAACAACATTGTTTGGCTTGATTCCAAGAAATGTTTAGGATGAGGTGTACAGTCTCAATTTCCAATTCTTAACTTTAAAACATCCTTTGCATTGGGTGATACTCTAGAGTTATCATGCCAAAATTGTTGAATTACCTTCTTTACATTATTGGTTGGCTTCTTATCAACACGTGGAAGCCTCCTGACAAAAACCCATGTATCATTTTGAAGAGGACCATCTATTCTTTCTCTTCTTGCAAGTTCTCTATCCAAAGTGTTATGATTTATGCCAAAATCAATACAAGTTTGTCTCATAAAGCAAGAATTTTTCAATTGATGGCTTACTAGGGCAGTTGTAATGTCTCTCCAAGCAACTCTATTATCTTTATCCTTGTTATTTTTTCCAATAGACTTGAGAGCATTAAAAATAATTTTTGACAATAATAGAATTTTTTTCAGTCTTCTTGTTCACACGAATCTTCAATTTGGCTAGCAAATGTCTCATCTTTTGCATCTTTAGCAATTGTATAAAAATTTGGCATTGCTCCGTCAATGTCTTATCGCTGAAATATTAGTTGAATAGTCTTCTAGCCCACAACCAAATAGTTCTTGTTGACCTCCATCCTGGTGAAAATTGTTTATAGTGTTATCATCAATTTTAAGTAGCCATTTAGGGGTTCTTCAGGGTCTTCAATTTGGAATATTTCTTTCTTCCACACAAGGTTCTTCATTTATCATGTAATCTGGTGAAACATAATTTATACTTGCTTCAATATTATGTTCAACATCTTCATTTCCAACATTTTCACCTTGAACATTTTCACTATCAATTTGAATAATTTCATTCCCAATTTCAATATCATGTTCAACATTTTCAATTCCAACATTTTCACCTTGAACATTTTCATTATCAATTTCAATATTTTCATTCCCAATTTGAATATCATGTTCAACATCTTCAATTCCAACATTTTCACCTTGAACATTTTCATTCCCAATTTCAATATCATGTTCTACATTTTCACCTTGAAAATATTCAATTTCCTCTTCACTTGAAAGACCATAGGGCTCAGGTTCACTAGTATTTAACATACCTTTTCTTCTCTTCCTATGACCTTCTCTATCACTTTGTCTATATTCTTCAATTTGTTCTTTTGTAAGCTTTCTCTTACGTTTTTGTTTCCAACGACTATTGCTCCCTATTATACCTCATAAAAGATGCTAAAAAATCATTTCTTATGACAAGTTTGAGTAGAAGATGCTCCAAAAAGTTGATCTTTGTCTCTTCCTGTCTAAAACCGCATGTTTGTCACCTGCAAAGTGCTGAAAACAGAATGTAGGGTCCATTGGAATGCACAAAAATGGTCCACGTGGGGTTTTTCTATGGCCCACAAATCTGATATCCGATATAATTGGATATTTGATTTGGAAAACATTTTAAAATGTTTTGCAATGGTAAGATTTCAGCTCTACACATTGGAGTTTTACAAATCGAATATTTGATTTGTGCCCACATAGACCTAAGGGTTAATGGTAGAGAGTGGGAGAGTGGGAGATTGGGAGAGGGAGAGGGAAGTTAGGAGGGAGA